>JAODAL010019530.1:0-71781 GCA_025379985.1 Phyllomedusa bahiana | reverse complement strand
TTTTTTCCAGTGGGTGTGTTTCCCCCCGGGTTTTCCCTTGGGGCACAAACAGGTAAAAAAAGGGAAAGACCCGGGAGAATTTGCCCGCTTCTATACCAATAAGGATGAGGTTTCCATGTACTGTATAGAGAATGCAATGATTGCTCAGGCCTGCAAACATAAAACAGTGACCTCATACAATAGAGCATCGGCATCATTAAGCAGAACATGCTGTAGATAGTGCTGGACTTGGCCGATCTATCCACAGAGAGCATCAGAAGCACTCGGTGACCTGCCCATATTGGCTTGTCATCAGCTTCCTATACTCCCTCCATCCTTCTCAGATTAATTGCAGTTTGTGTTAATGAATTGTGTCTGGACTCGGCTCAGACAGCCGCCCTCATTAAAATCCCCAGAATATCTTTTGCATTACTGCCTCTTCACCAAGCACTTGGCTACAAAGAAAGATTGTTAGGCTACGTCTACACGGCAAGGACATAATACTGGTCAGATTGTAATCAGAATCTGACCAGTGTTTTACATTTTTTGTTTTTTGTCACACTTTTTGGTACAGTTTTTTGCCGCAATTTTTGGATTTTGGCCGTCCTATTCAATTGGACAGTTCTAGAATCCACCGTTTTCTAGGGAAATATAGCGGATTATAGAAAGTGTTCTAAGTTTTTTTTTTCAAAACTGACAATTTTAAAACCCAACTGCAGAAAATCCAAGCTGTGTAGCCTACAGCTCGGATTTTCTATTGCGGTCCATGGGGATGTTGGACACTTTCAATATTTAGTTGTCGATATTTATTTTATTATTGGCAAATATTTTCTATCTTTGCTCAGTGCAGCCATGTCCTGGTATCTGCATCTAATGTGCACAGTAGGGCATGATTTGCTCAATTAAATAATCTATTCTCTCTCTCTCTCTCTCTCTATATATATATATTAATATATATATAAATTAGTGCCTTAGTATATATATATATATTAATATATATATATATATATATATATATATATATATATATATTTATATATATTATAATATATATATAATATATATATATATATACATACATATATTATATATATATATATATATATATGCCTGTCTATCTATCTATATACATATAGAGATACATACATAATTATATACATATATGCCATAGCTCTTATGTATATATATATATATATATATATATATATATATATATATATATAAACACAAGAGCTATGGCATCAATAGAGGGGGACTTGGGGACTTGATACCTAATTGT
This sequence comes from Phyllomedusa bahiana, assembly GCA_025379985.1. Taxonomy (NCBI): domain Eukaryota; kingdom Metazoa; phylum Chordata; class Amphibia; order Anura; family Hylidae; genus Phyllomedusa; species Phyllomedusa bahiana. The sequence goes on along the minus strand of JAODAL010019530.1, from coordinate 70,523 downwards.
ATATACTGTGGAGGACACTGTGGCTCACACTCATCAGTCAGGAGGTGGGGTTTGAGAGAGAACGGCTCACTCACCAGTGTACCAGAGTGGCTCCTGCTACGCTCACAGTCAGTACCCACATCAAAGATCTGTATAGGAATATACTACGTGATTCTTATTCCTCTGAGGAAGCATCATTACGCGAAACGCGTGTAGGGAATCTATTCTGCCAGCACTCATCTGGGTAAATTATCGTCATGTAATTCTCCGTCCACCAACACCTCCTCCCCCCGCCCTCCTGTCAGCAGACAAACTTTGCCACTCACTTCCTCAGAAGATCAACCACATCAGAGAAAGCTTCAGCCCCCACCCCCCACCATCCTGCCTTACGCTTGAAAACTGCTCTTCCCCTTACTGTTCCCCACAGTCACTCAAAACAAGTTTTCCCTCTTACTGTCCAAACCAACCTAACTACCTGTAGTCTTGATCCGGCCATCACACCTCATCCCTGACCTCGGTGCTCCTATCATCCCAGCCCTCACCCATCTCTTCAACCTATCACTAACCTCTGCATCTTCCCTTCTGCCTTTAAACACCTACTATCAAACCCCAAACCTAAAAAAAACAACCCTTGACCCCCCTTCTCTGTCCAAATATCGCCCCCTCTCACTGCTCCCTTTTGCTCCAAACTCCTCGAGCAGCACGTCTATCTTCAGCTGTCCTCCCACCCTCCTCCAACTCTCTTTTTGACCCACTACAATCTGGTTTCCGACCCCATCACTCTACTGAAACCGCCCTAACCAAAGTCACTAATGACCTATAACTGCTAAAGCCTCACGCCACTACTCTGTGCTCCTCCTCTTAGACCTGTCCTCTGCCTTTTGACACTGTCGACCATTCCCTCCTCTACAAATCCTCTCCTCCCTCGGCATCACAGACTTGCTCTTTCCTGGATCTCCTCGACCTCACTGATCGGACTTTCAGCGTCTCTCATTCTTGCTCCACCTCCTCCCCCCGGCCTCTCTCTGTTGGTGTCCCCCCAAGGGTCAGTCCTGGGTCCACTACTCTTCTCTATCTACACCCTTGGCCTCGGTCAGCTCATAGCCTCACATGGCTTTCATTACCACCTATATGCTGATGATACCCAACTCTACATCTCCGGCCCAGACGTCACTTCTCTACTCTCCCGGATCCCTGACTGTCTGTCCTCCATTTCCTCCTTCTTCTCATCACGTCTCCTAAAACTAAATGTGGAGAAAACCGAACTCATCATCTTTCCACCATCCAACTCTACCCCCCGCCCTGATCTCTCTATTACAGTCAATGGCTCCACACTCTCACCGGTCCCACAAGTCCGCTGCCTTGGGGTAATCCTAGACTCTGCTTTATCTTTCAAACCACACATCCAAACCCTCACCTCTGGCTGCCGCCTCCACCTGAAAGACATCTCTCGCATCCGCTCGTCCTCAACTCTGACACTACAGAAATGCTGGTCCATGCCCTTGTCATCTCCCGCCTAGACTACTGCAACATCCTTCTCTGTGGCCTCCCGTCTAGCACCCTTGCTCCCCTCCAATCCATTCTTAACTCTGCTGCCCGTCTTATCCACCTCTCTCCTCGCTACTCCTCTGCCTCTCCCCTCTGCCGATCCCTTCACTGGCTGCCCATCGCCCAACGAATTCATTTCAAGCTACTAACCATGACCTACAAGGCTCTCCACGACCTCTCCCCCTCCATACATCTCTGCCCTACTTTCCAAATATCTCCCCTCACGCAATCTCCGCTCCTCTCAGGACCTCTCCTCTGCTCTCCCCTTATCAGCTCCTCACACAACCGTCTCCAAGACTTCTCCCGTGCTTCACCCACACTCTGGAACTCACTGCCCCAACACATCAGACTCTCCTCCACTTTCACCACCTTCAAAAACAACCTGAAAACCCATTTCTTCAGGCTTGCCTACAACCCTCACTAAACTTGTCACTACTTCCTCCACATACATGTCTGCCCCTCACCTCCTGTCTCTTTCCCCCTCCTTGTAGATTGTAACCTCGCGGTAGGGTCCTCTCTCCCTCTGTCGTGCCAATTGTCATTATCCCTTATCACTGTACTCGTTTGATTTATGTTATGTATGTAACCCCCTCAAATGTACAGCGCCCTGGAATCAATGGCGCTCTAAAATACTTAATAATAATAATAATAATAATAATAATAATGTAATACATTTCTTTTTTCATTTAATGCATTTGTATTGCTCTGAGTTAGATCATGAATGTTATATGCCTATTTGGGGATTTTGTATATGACTTTCATTGTGTATGCACTTTACATACATGCATTTTATTTGAAATCATGTATGGATCATTAATATAATATATATTTGAATGTGCGCTTGGGCACTTTGAGGATCATGTTTAATTATCTTTAAATATATTATGATTTAATTGCAGGGCTATCATGGCTATATAACACTTATATTTTTTTCTTTTATATTGCACTTTGCGCTCTTTTAACGTGGGTGTTATTATTTGCCTTTTTGAGTATATATTACTTTCCTTTTGTGTCATATATTGGTGATAATTTTCCTGGTATGTACTGATACCTCTCTGGTTTTTATAACCATTTTTTAACAACATATATATATATATAATATATATATATATATATATATATAATATATATAATATATATATATATATATATATATATATATACATATAGAGAGAGAGAGAGAGAGAGAGAGAGTAGAGAGAGTTAGAGAGAGAGAGAGAGAGAGAGAGAGAGTAATAAATAAAGTTTTGAATTAATAATTTTTGTGGTGTTTTCTGTGACCCTGTTTTTTTATGTAGTATTTTGGGTTGGTCCAGTAAAATATACATTGTTTGCTTTTGTTGTGTGAATGTACAGAGTGCCGTAGGCAGTATTAAGCAGGAAGGTGGGGTGAAGAAAGCCGTCCTATCCAAACTCACTCCACTGTGCCCTGTACTAGGTCGTTGTCTTGGGACAAGAACTCTGCCCTGAAGTGGATACATTTTTATTTTAGTCACCATCCTGAGATTTTAAGACCACATTACCTGACTGTCTGCCCATGTTTCTTTGTTTGCCCAGTCCTTGTGGGTACGGATATACCACCACTGGATTTCCAGTGAGTAGGGGATGTCACCACTGCCACGGAAGGAACAAGCCATTTCCACATCTTCTCCAGGGTGTGCGCTAACATCATGTGGGATTTCCGTGAACAAAGCTGAAACATGAAAACAAATGCTGGAAACAACTTCACCCAGATATATATATATGACATACATCAGAACATACATCCACATAGGGTAAAAGAACAAAACACAGAACCTAAACGATCCATAGAGAAGGTATAATATGCTGTTCATTCTATACTCAATTATCCTTACATGGAGACAATCTCATCTACATTCCCTCTCATCAACAGATAGTGTACAAAGGGTCATTGCCAAATGAGATAGTTCCATTATAACAATAGCCAAACAACACACATTAGAAAGTGCAGTTTATTCCTAGCAGAAGCAGAGCTGATGTACAGTACATAAGTCCTTGATACAGATTACATGTAGTGCTGGGTGAATAACAACACAGCAGCAAAAGCCTTTCATATTAGATGCAGGATCCTGTGTCTTCACTTATATGATCTGTGAAGGAGCTCTTCTGCAAAATGAAGAAAGCTGGCACTCTAGTGCTAAACACCATGGAGACATCAGGGCAGCGTTGGTAGTCCTCCTGTCTGGAACCCTGATCAAATTTTAGAAAAAGGGGGTCTACTGATATGGTGCAAGACAGGAACTGGTAATTGGCGGGGGGTCCAGATGCTTCCACTGTATAGGGCCCTGAGATTACTTGTGAAAGCCCAGCCTTGGCCACACTTTGGAGGTAGCTACCCTGTAAATCAGCTTTCTTTCATCTGGAAGACAACTTGTTCAGATACCCTTTTCCTAGGGACAATTGCCAGGCCTAAGCATAGGTTTAGAAAATAATATTTGGTTCTGCACATCCAAAAATCTTTTTGAAAAAAATAAGCATAGGTGCACACTGGGGTGGCAGTAATATGCAAACAAAATCCAATATCGGCAGCACACTAGTAACTAAAAAACTATCAAAAGGCACATAGGAATTTTTGGGAAAGCATTTCTGCTACTAAGGATACATGAATATTTTTAGGTTCATTTTTGATCAAAACTGCTTAAGCCCACCTCCCAATCAGCAAGGGGACCTCAATACAGGTGGGAACCTACACTAACGTTACCTCTCTTAGGGCCTGTTCAGACCTCCACACTTCAGGGAAAGAAGGTTCCAGCTACAAGGTACTCTGCATTGATTTAAAAATCTGTGCAGCCACTCCCCCATACAGTCTAGAAAACAATATTTGGTCTGCACATCCGAAAAACATTTTTGAAAAAAATGAGCATAGGTACACACTGGTGTGGCAGTGACATACAAATAATCTCCGGACCTCTAACCCCTGATGAAGGCAGTTTAGCTGGTGAAACATGTTGGGGAGGTCAGGCATGACGTTTTAAATTGTGATTTCTCACCTCTGTCTACAAGTGTCACCCGCTGCAGAAGGTGTCACAAGGGGGCCTTATTTGTTTTGTGTCCATTAGATTAGGGACGACTGCCCAAGAAGGAGGCTTGGGATCCCTTACTGGAGTTAGTAAATTGCTGTATATATAAGGTTTTCCTGTTGGTATGTGGGGTTCCACCAGACTTGATAATAGAAAAGGAGCTATTCCTTCCTTCAGAAGTAGAAAGGGTTAAATGGTGAGGTTAGAAATCAGGTTTTTTAAATAGTGTGTATAGAGGTTAAGAGTTATGCATAATAAAAGTTATGTTTTAGTGTTTTATAGAGAACTGATAGAGTTTAAGTTTGCCTATGGCAAAATAGTAAATGCAGTAACATACAAACACAATCCAATTTCAGCAGCACACTATTAACACTAAAAAAAACTATCAAAAGGCACACAGAAACTCCTGTGTGCCTTTTGATAGTTTTTTTTAGTGTTAATAGTGTGCTGCTGATATTGTATTGTGTAAGCATAGGTTAAACGGCAGGTATTTTTTTTCAGAGGGGAAACAGGACGCAATCCATGTCTAAAAACAGCAAGGTTCAATACCTTTACACTTTAAAATTGCAAATGTATTAAGATGTATTGTTACAACTACTTATCACAACTGTTATGTGACTTCTGCTGCAAATAAAAACATGCTTTCAGCAGTGGATTTTCGCCTCCATAGATGTTAAGAGGCTTCAGTGCTGAAACTGCCTCAAGAATAGACATCAGTTTTTTTGTCCCCTTTGATGCTGTTTTTCCACTGACCACAGTGTAGAGCGGTTTGCACTCTTTCGAGGGTACATTGACACGTTAGACTTTTCCAATTACTTAACAGAGGTATTATTCACCTCTAATTTGGATGCAGGGTAGAGCTTTATTAATGGGTCTAACCTGCGTCTCTCCTAATGGAGCGGGATCTGATGCTCTAAAGAATGGATATGTTCATTCTTTTTCTTCCGCACCACGGATATGAAATCTGCACTGTGGCTCGCTGTGTGAAGAACAGCACGGACTGGCCATTCAAATGATTAGATTACATGAGGATCTGAACAAGGAATCTTAATTGAATTCCTCATTAAAATCTGTTGTGTGACCTAACACTGTTTCAGCATGGAATCCGCCTTAGAAACAGCGTCCAAAACAGTAGTGTGAACCTTCCCTAATATTGCGTACGCCAGATGGCCATCAATACTATAAGCCACACTACGGCTTCAGACTCACTTGTATGAGAAACAATGAAATGACCATTTTCCTTCAGTACTTACTGGCAGAGTGGAGCTTCATAACTCACAACGGGAAATGCAGAGGGGGCAAGTGAAGCCAATGGACCTAGAACACCCACAGAAGCTGCGTCTATAATATATACTCGCGATTTGACTTCAAAAGTGATATGGACATTGGGGACAGTTCGGCACTGTGTAAAGACTGTCAAAAAATCTGATAAATATCCTTTATTCTGCAGCCTATAGCTATAGCTATGGGGTGAAGGGAAGTTTTCGGGACAATATTCCTTCTGTTTTAAACTTTATCTATAATGTAAACCATATGTATGTATTCACTTAGTCAGGACCCGTGATGTATAATTACATGTCTGTTTTAGTAAATAAAACATCTGCTCTTATAACTTTGTGTTGTGCTGTTTCTCTGTCATTCCTCTTAGAACTATATTACTGAATTGTTCAAATGGGTGTTAGCATTCTAGTGTTCAAAGGGGTGTGTCCCAACTGTCAGCACTGATTGGACAATGTCAGACTGTGCAAGGACACACCCCCCCGAGCTGGTAACACCCAGCTGACAGATTGGGGATGAATTTCTAGGAGGAATTAAAAGGATACCACACAACCTAGAGATCTAAAGAAAGATGCTCCAGACTTGTTATTTCATAGAAAACACAAGTATTTACTAAAAACAGACATATCAGGAACGGCCACAGGTCCTCTTCAACATTGGTCATATAAGATGCATGCAACCAAAAATAGGTAATAGATTCCATGGATTTCAGTAGGATTTGACAAAAGCCTTATTAAAACTGTGCTATCTTTGAACTGGGGCTAAAAGAGAAAGAAATACTCTGACAGGTTTTACAGCTTGTGGCTGTCTTCCTTACCCCCCACCTCCCCCTTGAACTCAATGTTTATGGAGGTAGCTGTGGCTAAACATTTTATAATCCTAACATGTATTTAGAGGGTCCTGAGAGTCCACTTGGAGGCACATTGGACATACTGGTCCAGGGCTGGGACAAGGCATTGGCAAATAGGGCAAATGGCGCCTCCTCCATCCACCTTGGTAAATTGAATTGCCTGAACCTGATCTGGCTCATAGTGTCTGCGGCTGTTCCCTCCCCAGCTAAGTGGAATGTAAAAATAAAAAGTGGCATCATTTTTGAGATATATATATATATATATATATATATTTTAACTAGCAGCCGGTACCAGCTGTGGGTGGGTTCATCTCATGACCTGATGATCCTGTTCCGTACCTCCTCGCACCCCCTTCCTGACAGGCATGAGGGGGTGCCATAGGCAGTTGTCTGCCTCTATCTACCCATCGTCCTGGCAATAAACTAGCCGGAGATAAAAGTGTAGGTACCAGTCAATTTGTTGTGATCACAGACTGATGAACAAAATAGCGGACCAGTTCTATTAATGTAACATAAAACGTTACGACTGCAGCCATCACTTGGTAGGGTAGACAACAAGACTATAAACCTTAATGGGCACTTTTTCATTTTTAGTAAGTAGCTGGTGGCTGGCATGGTGGTTGTACCCGTACTGTAGACTTGTATAATTGTACTGCTAATTTTACATTTGCTGCGGCATACATCTCTGCTCTACTGCATTCAGGGTGAGCACAGTTTCCTCATGCATGGAGAGATGGTGTGCTAACAGGAATCCTGTTGGCCACAACCAAGTGTTAATATCAGATGTGCACAAATGTCCTGATTTTAGCATTATTTGGATGATGCTGTTTATTCACAAGGGTTAACCGTGCAGCAGATTGCTCTTTATCCCCCCTTTTTCCTACACACCTGTCCCCACCTTTCTCCCATATCATCCGTCTTTCTCTCCTACCTCCCATTTTCTCCTTTCTTTCTCCCCCCTGTCTCTGGCTCCTTAGCTGTAGTATTTAGTTTCCCTTCAAGGGCCGCAGCGCACCATCTGTCAACAGAGCCGTAAAAAGCTGATACATGCAGAGGGGGGAACAGCCTGCAGCATGGGGAGAAGGGGAGAGCTGGAGATGGAGAGAGCGATACAGAGAGAGCGAGAGTGATGGAGAGTAAAGTATAACTGTCTGCAGAGCAGTAAAGCAACAGATCAGACATTAGACCCTGCAACAGCACAAGTACAGGCTGATGTGACAGCGGCAGATTAATAGCTTGCAGCATGGGGGGGAGAAGGTGAAGGTAAAGAGTAGGGGAAAAGAGAGTTTACAGAAAGTAGATAAAACACTATCGTATTACAATTCTGGTGTCCTTGGTTCCAATCCAGTTACGCCAAAATCAGCATGGGAAGGTGAGTTTGGTGAGTTCGCCCTCTAATTCCCCCATAATTCCCCCCAACACATCAGACTCTCCTCCACTTTCACCAGCTTCAAAAGCAACCTGAAAACCCACCTCTTCAGGCTTGCCTATAACCTACACTAACCTTGTCACTACTTCCTCCACAGACATGTCTGCCCCTCACCTCCTGTTTCTTTCCCCCTCCTTGTAGATTGTAAGCCCTCGCGGGTAGGGTCCTCTCTCCCTCTGTCGTGCCAATTGTCATTATCCCTTATCACTGTACTCGTTTGACTTATGTAATGTATGTAACCCCCTCGAATGTACAGCGCCCTGGAATCAATAAATAATAATAATAATAATTTAAATTTCCCCCAATCAGAGCAGGACTTGCCTACCCACCTCCCCTAGCAAAGACGGAGTTGTCCACCAGCCACCTCTAACAGTGCAGGAGCAGTCCACCCAACTACTCCAACAGAGCAAGAGCCACCTACGCACCTCCCCAAAAAGAGCAAGACCCAACACCACTACCCCTAACAAATCCAGAGCCACCCACCCATTTTCCCCTAATAGATCAGGAGCAGCCAACCCACCTCTCCTAAGAAAGAAAGAGCTGTCTACTACCTACCTCTAACAGATATGGAACCATCCACCATATCCTCTAACGGATCAGAAGCGCCCACCAACCTTCCCTGAGAGGTCAGCAGCTGTCCACCCACCTTACCTAACAGATCAGGAGCCACCCACCCACCTCCCCTAACCGATCAGGAGGTGCCCACCTCTCCTAACAGAGAAGGAGCTGCCTATTACCTACCTCTAACAGATATGAAACCACCCACCATTTCTCCTAACAGATCAGAAGCCGCCCACCCACCTTCCCTGACAGGTCAACAGCTGTAAACCCACCTTACCTAACAAATCAGGAGCTGCCCACCCATTTTCCCATAATAGATCGGGAGCAGCCAGCCCACCTCTCCTAACAGAGAAGCAGCTGCCTACTACCTCACACCTTACCTAACAGATCAGGAGCCACCCACCCACATCCCGTAACCGATCAGGAGGTTCCCACCAACCTCCAATTACAGATCAGGAAAACCTCCCCTAATATATTACAAGACGCCAACCCACCTTCCCTAACAGAGCAAGAGCCACCTCCCCACCTCCCCTAACAAGATCAGGAAGGGATGACCCAAACAGAACATCATCCCTTCCTGCTCTGTACACAGTATTAAATAGAAGGTAAAGGAGATAGAATTTCTAATAACAGTAATTTTAATAAATATTCATCAAAATATAATGAGCTAATGAGCAAAAGATGAAATGCGTTAGACGAACCCTCTTACTCTGCTATACAATGGATGAAACATGGAAGTCAAAATCTTTTTTGCTCTTCTTATTCTATGCCTCCATCGTCCACTTATTTTTATTCCACACTCCTCAATTGCGCCGAAAGCTACTACAGCCCCTGGGATCATTCCTGTGCCCCCAAGAAAGCGGTACTGCCCACTTTGGAAAAACTAGGTTAGACCATCAATATTAGATTATTGGGGGTCCTAAGCTCAGCACCCCACCACACAGAAGTTTTAAGGGTTCACAGAGCTCCGGTTAGCAGTGCATCCTCTTCTATGGTTACCAGGCACAGCTCTGTGCTTTCATTAGTGGCTGTTCCTGTTATTATTGCCCATTACATTCCAGTTGAATAGGACTAAACTGTCACGAGCTGAAATACCATGCACAGCCGCTAATAAAAGTACCCAGCTGTGTCTGGTAAATACAGAAGTGGGCACAGTGGATGAAGTGCACGGCCCGTTGAAACAGCTGAGCAGTGGGGGTGCCAAGAGTCACTCCCTAATAATCTCTTCCTAAGGAAAGGCCATCAAGTTTGTGATAAGGACACAATGTGAATTGCACAAAGACATGCATAGACCAAAGATACAAAGTATAACAGAGGTACTAAGGCAGAGTTCAGTGCAGGTGTAACTGTGCAGATCCCTGCCCCATTCCTGCAACACAAGACACCAAAATCCACAGGATCCATTTATTTCTATTCACTTTTATCTCTACCTGAACCAGTGGTAATCAAGAATATTATCATCCCATCTAAACACCTGCTATACTCATTTATAATACATTAATGGAAATACAAATTGCATTTTGTAAAGTAATGCAAACTTGAAAGCCCCCTCTCATCTCAACCCTACTCATATTAAAAACTTAGGTAATGAAAAACCCTCAGCTCCCCCACCTGATGCAAAATCACCACATTGCAAGGATGAAAAAATGAAAAAAATGCAGTTGGTCCTGCATATTTGGTTGCTCATATAAGTCTATAAAAATTCTCATTATCTGGCAGATAAAAAACCATAAACTTGTTCTTGTAGTGATGTCTGGTCATCGACAACATCAATGATGAGCAAAAAGGACAATTCCAACAGTTCTTTCTTACTTGTTGGCCTCTCATTTGTAACACTCCTTTATACAGATCACAAATAACTGATAATGTACCAACATTTTATTATAGATATTACATTTATTTGGCAACCATGGGACCCTGGTTGATGAATGGCTTGTACATTACACTTTGTGTCTCTATATGGCATTGATTGTAATACCAATGACCAAATAGTTTAAATTGCATAGCTCTAGCCAGCTCCAAAGTGTAACGTATATTATCTATCTCTGTCTTCAAGGAATTGAGCACTTGAGGAACTGAGGGCTGAGAGAAGCATAGTTCATATATCTCATATGTATCAAAAATTGAATTAAAGGGGTTGTATCATTTCATTAAATGGTCTTCAGAATAAGGGGACAGTGAAAACAAGCAAGTTTCCAATTGGATGTCATTTGCAAAGCTGTCTTGTTTTCACAGTCTGCCTTATCTGCGTTTTCTGTAAACACTGTTCCCTAGTGCCGATCGGATTCCACCTCCTTGCATTTCATTGGCTGACTGCTCTACTAATTTACATTCTGTCTGGCCCACGGTCGTATTCACGGGAGCGTGCATTGCTGCCTCTCACACAGAATAAGGGTCCGGCAACAATTTCACTCTGTACAGCTAGGAGCTGCACAGTAACACTGCAGCTGCTTCTACAATCAGAAAACAGCAGAATTGTGCCTCGGTGCCTAATGCTCCTGCGTGTAAACATAGAAGGGAGACGGATCTGTGCTCTGGATGAGTTCATAGAAGACTGGATTCAACTGTCACAAACCTCCAGCTGTGAGAGGAGAAAAGATCAGTGCTCTGAGTTCATAGAAGGCTGTCTAGACTGAATGCAGGCCTGTGGTATGTAAACAGCTCTTACAAAATAAGACTGTATAGGGCGAGGACAGTGACATGTGAACTCAGAGAGGGGGGGGGAACATACTGGTACGGAGCGAGCATGAATCGTGAAGAGGAGGATGATGTCATCCCCCTTCAGTTAAGAAACATCCAGCTGGGAGGGGAAGAAACGCCCCTGGATTTCAGGAACTGAGAAAATCAAGCTTCAAGAAAACAGCTGAACTGATAAAGCGATACATCCCCTTTAAAGATTACTGCAGTTTGTTTTTCTCTTAGTTTATTAAAAAAAATAAATAGAAATTGCATTTAGGTACACTGTAGTAATTTTGCTTTCCTGCTGCTGAATACATGATTTCTAGGTGATGCAACAGTCTCTGCTAAGTCAAATGACCTGTACTCTGATTGGCTGAAAGACACACTACTTTAGATATTGACAAAAAAGTCCAGCTCTCTGACATTCCTTTGAGGCTTTGAACCCCCCATAGGAATGTATAGAGAGATTCATTTCCAAGTCACACAACCTTGCTGTGTGTTTTAGCAACTCAGAGTGCAGGCCAAGTACTCTGTGGCAGCAGTGAGCAATCATGTATTGAGCTGCAGGTAAGGAAATTACAAGCATTACTGTGCACCTAGAAGCAATATCTAATGAACTAAAGCAAAAAAAAAAAACAAGTGGTCCTTTTACTGTTGCCCCATTAACCCTTAGCCCACCTCCCACCACACTTTTCATAAGAAAAGCACTTGAGACTATATTGGATCTAGTGCTCAATTGTTTTACCTACATTTACACTCCCTGGAGAACCAAGGGGTCATGGCCTTGGAGCTATATACCTATGTATGCAATACTTTCCAAGATGAATTTGTTTCTAGTATTCACATTGTAACACTACAACTGTAATATTGCCAGAAGGGCTGTGGTGGGTAATGGACAATTGTTCAAAAGGTCTCCTCCAGGCTTCCAGTCCACATCTGAAGCCTCAGTCAGCCTCTCGTCCTTTTTTTAATAACCCGAGACTGCGGCCAATGGCCATTGATGTATAGCGGAATGAAAGCTGGTGTGATTGCTTGCTTCTCCTACACTTTCATGCAAGTGTGTCACTGAATGAAGTGCACTGCGTCATAAAAAGTCAAAGGATGGAGACAGACCTAAAATGTCTCAAGTAAATGAAAAAAAAAAAAATAATGGGAAAAGTGAAGGAGTTTAGAATTACTATAATGTGTCAAGACAGGAAAAGAACAGCTTGATAAAAACAGCAAACAAGCCACGAAAAAGAATGTAATGAGTAGAAGAGAATGGCAGAGGTTGAGGGGTGAAGGCATCGGGAGGCAGATGGAGAAGAAGATGAAGTAAGGGGAGAAACAGTAAAGGTTAGTGAGGCAGAGGGAAGATTAAGGAAGGTAGACTGGAGAAAAGAGAGGGAACGAAGGTGAAGGAGAGGCGAGAGCGCACTTCAGAGCAGCAGCTGGAAGATTGGAAGAGACAGCTACGGAATTACATATCCAGGGAGATTTAGAGGAAAAAAACAATGTGACAGGAGAACAGAGACAGAAGCGGGTCCATGCAGGGACTTCACAACCTATTACTGAGAGGGAGTGCACACCAGAGGAAGGGGTGGAATGACAAAAAGAAGCCTCGCAGAAAACGAGCTAACACAAGAACAAGGGAAGGAGAAACACAAGAGAGACGATGTAATGAAGGAGGATGGAGAAAATGTAGTCACTTCAATAAGCTGCCTCATACGCTGTATCCAGCTCCTAATTCTATTTCTATATCATCAGTATTGGCTTCAGGGTTTATTCGTTGGCCTCCCAGTGATGTGCTCTTGCTAAACCTTATTGTGTGCTGATATTTTCTTTTATTTTTAGTGCTTGAGGTTGCCCTCATGATAAAAGATAAAACATATTGGAGCTGAACCGGGTAAATTATTGTATACAGATGAATGTCCGCCTTGACACATGACTATTGGTGTCCCTCAAGAAGCATGCCCGGAAAAGGGAACGTTATGAAATCTCATCTGAGCAATGCGTTTCTATATATAAAGGATATGTATTCATATGTTAGTAGGTATTCACAGAAAGAGGGAGTGTTTAGGATACTTGCTGGCGTGACGGCAAGGATAAGAGTGGCGGTCAACGTGAACGCCATATTTCTGAAGCCCTTTTTTGACACCTACAACACTTCTACCAGAGGCAAGAAAATTGACATGGACCTGCTTGGATTAATAACATATTCCTCCATAGATATGTTATGTCTAGATAAAAGGAACCTGTCAGCTACTTCATTCTGTCCAAACGATGGGCATTACAGAATAGCTGCAGGTCACCTAATCCCAACAAGGTGGGTTTTACCCTGAAACGTTACGGTGATTCTGAGTAAAACACTTGGTGAAGTTGGGCCAGGTAAAATGAGAAGCCATAGTAGTCAAGAGAGATAAATCCATTGCAGGGCTTAATTGACAGCTTTCTCTCATGTTTGCCTATAGGAAGAGAGCTGTCCATTAAACTAAGGGTAGGCGGGGACAAGCCTCACAATGGAAGCATCTTTCCCAGCCACCATAGCCTATCCCTGTACTCAGCCCAACTTCTCCGGGCCTTTTACTCTGAAACACCACAGTGTTTAGGGGTAAAATCCACATGTTTGGGACCAGGTAATCTGAAGTTTTTTTTTATGTTGCCTGTCATTTGGGCTGCATGAAATAATTGACAGCTTCCCTTTAAATACACTATGCATCATTTAAAGCTCCTGGGCTGTAATGCAAAAAAGTGATATCCACCCCCCCCCCAACCCCCTCCAGCTGCCATGTTTTCATTCAAACTCCCTAATATATTCTTATGTGGCAAAAGGGTTTTTGGGCCCCTTCTGGCTGTAGGGCCTGGTAGTCAGAAGCTACCTCCACACCCCCTATAGTTACACCCCTGACAACACTGTCATTACTGGCATCTTTACATTTGCCCAACGGTGAGTATCATCAATTCTAAGGTATATGCATATTTACCAAATGAATATAGTGAAGACTGGAAGGAACGAGGGACCTCTGAAGTCAGTTACAAAAATGAAGGCTTATATCTAAGGCAAATATATTGCAAAATATGAAATCTCTGCTTCACATTTTATAGCCATATAGAAGAAAAAAATGCAAAGGTTACTGGATAGAGTCTAAGGTACTAGACATTATGCAGGCGCCTGAAAAATAATTCCTGATACCTTGGAGCACATGTATCACAATAGGTGCCTGCGATGTCTGTAGGTGGATGTAATTTCCGGTGTGTGTTATTTATAGGAATATGAAAAAGGACATTAATACACCATAATAAGGCATATAACGAGCAAAGGAGGTCTCATGCCCTGATGTGAACTCATTTGCAGAGTACAAAAAGAGTAAAGAACGTTTAATAGTAAATTTGGTGCACTTTATAACAGGCTGTAACCTAGCAACGTTAACAGTTCACAGCAAAGGCGCCGTTACATGCGTCATATTATGTGCGCGCAGATGTTGCACACATTACTGCAGTCACATTACTGGTCAATGACTAACATATTTTTCAAAAAATTCCAACTTGACTAAAAGACTTTTTTTGCCCTCTCAGAGTGTTCTGGATATGCTGACAGCAAAACTGTAAAAAACGGATATCAGAAAATGTAATGAACAAGCTGAGGCCACTCCTGATATAACTTGAGTTCTCTATGAACTAATAATTCTGGAGCATCTTCTCTTAGATTTGTGTTGTTATTCTTTCTAGAAATGTAATCTGTCAGGTGGTCGTTACTAATCGTGGGTGTGTCCCTGCACAGGCTGCCATTGCCCAATCAGTGCTGAAAGCCAGTGTGTGCGGTGACACGCCCCTCTGGAATGGTAACACCCACGAGGAACAGCGCATCACAGAGCTGTATGAGAAGATGCTCCAGAATTGGTAATCAATGGGAAATACAAGTATTCACGGGTTCTTTTTAATATAAAGGTGTTTTTAAAATCACTTCTTGGGCTCTTTAGTGAGAGCTCTACTTCTTCTTCTTAGCCTGATCATGAGCCTAAGAATATCAGTATTCAGTCCAGGGCATTGTACTTTTGAGGGGGGTCACATACATAACATTGGTCGAAACAAGGTACAATGGCGATACTAAATGACTAACAGCTGGTATGGAAGGAGAGAGGCCCCTGCCTGCAAAGGCTTAACATTTAAAAGGGAGGAGGAAAGAGACAAAAGGTGAAGAGGCAGCGGGGTTATTGTAGGTTATAGGCTACACTGAAGAGATGGGTTTTCAGGTTGGCTTTGAAGCTGGTGAAAGTGGAGGAGAGTCTGATGTGTTGGGGCAGTGAGTTCCAGAGCATGGGGGAAGCACGTGAGAAGTTTTGGAGATGGATATGGGAGGAGCTGACATGGGGAGAGCATAAAAGAAAGCTCTGTGAGGAGCAGAGATTGCATGAGGGTAGGTATCTAGACTAAGGCAGCGATGTATGGAGGGGAGAGGTTATGGAGAGCCTTGAATGTCATTGTTAGTAACTTGAACTGAATTCACAGGGCAATGAGTAGCCAGTGAAGGGATTTGCAGGTATAGAGGTGGGCGGTGGGGACTGTGCAGGTATAGAGGTGGGTGGTGGGGTCTATGGGGTGAAGCTTTCTCTGATGAGATTGATCTTGTTTAGGAAGTGAGTGGCGAACTCATCTGCTGATTAGTAGTTGTAGTAGTAGTGTCCCATTGCCTTTTCTTGACTCACACCTGAAGTAAGGTACAATACACAAACACTTAATCTGTAATAGGCTAAAAAATTACCACAAATATCAAAAATTTAGACCTGGAAGACACTCAAATCCCAATAGGCAAGATAGAAAAGACTCAATTATGAATCTTCATAGGTCTTATTTATTTAAACAATAAAAGAACAGCGCAGTTCGCACTGAAAATAACATGCTTCATCAGATTCTATAGCATCTCTGCGTATCTAACGTTGTTAAATAGCCAAATACGGAAGGAATTAACGTTCAATTAGCATACAACACACTGTGCAATTTCGAATAAGTGCAGGAAAAACAATTGGCCTCATTTATGAACTAAGATTGTCTATGTTGCCCATAGCAACCAATTAGAGCTCAGCTTTCATTTCTTATACTGCTCTGAGAAAATAAAAACTGAGCTCTGATTGGTTGCTATGGGTAACAAAGACAGTTTTCCTAAATAAAGCTTCACATATATTAAACAGTTGCAACAAATACAATAAAACAAGAAAATGTATAATCAGAATATATCCAATATCAGAAAGAAAGAACGCTTTACAATAAGGTAAAAACTGAATAAGGTAAAATAAAACTGCAAAAACTCTTTGCTGTAGAGCTTTCAAGGGATGTGCACAAAGTTACTCAGAACGATCCCATAGTTATTAAAACCCTACAATAAATGGTGTTCAACAATAAAAATAATATGGAGTGGAACGATATGATCACTCTGCAGCAAGCGTCTCAATCGCCTAGTTACACAGACCTATAGTAAGCTGGTTACACATAGCCCCTAAGGCTGATTTAGTAGGGGACAATAAAATTTTACCCCAATTCTGTTGCTTACCAAGGTACAACTACTTACTTAGTGGTAATTACAGAGACGTTTGTGGCGACTATAGTCAACATATCCAAACCAGCTTATATTCAGCCAGTCGGAGCTGTATTAGTGCGCTGCACAAGGAAATGGTGGGATAACACACAGATAACTTGGCCAGTCATTTGTCTGTATAGTCTTCTGGATTGATTGATTGATTGATTTATGCTCCTTATATAGAACAAACATATTCTACAGCACACACATCAGCCCCTTTCCATAATTGGGCTCACAATCTGATTTCTCTACCTCAGACACACAAACAAACACACTAGGTCAATTGAATAGAAAGTTAATCGACCTATCAGTATGTTTTTGGAGCATGGGACGAAGCTGTCTAGAACCCAAAGGAAACCCACACAAACATGGAGAGAACATACATCTCCATGCAGATGTTGTCCTAAGGCTCAAAAACAGAACCCTAGAATTGCAAAATAACAGTGCTAACCACTGAGCCATCATACTACCTTTGGCAATATAAAACAAACACCTATATGAATTGGCTAATAAATAGCATACAAAACATAATGAACAAACACCAAAAGGAAAAATAGTATGCTAAATGGCACCATGGGAACCAAATGGATAGAACCAAATAACAATAAATAAACACATAAAGGTAAAATGCCCCAATTAAGAATAATGGGAATTTAATCAAAATATAGAATAAAGTAAATAAATACATAACCTGAGTCACCAGACTATAGGGATGCAGTACATGGCAGTATGCAGACGGGATAGCAAAATGGAAACCATAAAACTGGAGCTTAAAGGGTAATCTATCCACAGGGTCCCATAGATCACTAGCATGAGAGCCCCAAGACCCCTGTTCTACCGCACTGCTTCTTCACAATTAGGATGATTTTGAATGAGGCAGTGGTCAAGCACACCCACCACCACTCTGTTCAAAGGCATTGTAGACAGTCATCTACAGTGCTCAGCTATCTTGACCAGTCCCATAACCTATGAAAGGAGCAGCCTGCATGCTCGGCCACTGCTCCATTCAAACTACTCCTCAAAGAGAAAGTGACCATTCAGGTGACTGTAGGAGCCCCAGACGTTGGACTCCCAGCGATCAAGATTTATGAGTTATCCTGTTGATACATGACAAATGTAAATTCTTGGAATACCCCTTTAGATGGACCCTGTCAGCTGCTTCCTGCTGACCCAACCTCGGACATCATGAGATGGCCATCCTCAAAACAGTACTGTTTCTATTACCCTAAAACACTATGGCATTTCAGACAAAGTACATTTTGTGACTGAAGGGGTTGAAGCTCAGCTTTTCGGACTGGTCTATCCAAATACACAGAAATCAAAACACACCTTACTGTGCCAGGTAGCCAGGCTTAGGTAGCATGAAATAGCAGAGAGGTTGCCATTAAGCTGGGACCATGCCTCATCAAACATGGCCCCCAAATAAGAAGTTGTGCTTCAGAGCAGATACAGTTATATATTTGAACACTGACACAAATTTAATTTTTTGTACCTGTTTATTGAAACATATTCAAGTTATATAATGGATATCAAGTCAGACTTTCAGCTTTCATTTGAGGGTATCTACATTAAAATTGGAGGAAGGGTTTAGGAGTTTCAGCTCCTTGTCTGTGCCACCCTGTTTTTAAAAAGAGCAAAAGTAATTGGACAAATTAAATAATTGTAAATAAAATGTTGATTTCTAATACTTGGTTGAAAACCCTTTGTTGGCAATGACTGCCTGAAGTCTTGAACTCATGGACATCACCAGACGCTGTGTTTCCTCCTTGTAATGTTCTGCCAGCCTTTTACTGCAGTGGTTTTCAGTTGCTGTTTGTTTGTGGCCTCTCTGTCTGAAGTTTTATCTTTAACAAGTGAAATGAATGCTCAATTGCATTGAGATCAAGTGACTGACTTGGCCTTTCAAGAATATTTCACTTCTTTGCTTTAATAAACTCCTGGGTTGCTCTAGTTTTATGTTTTGGGTCATTGTCCATCTGTATTATGAAACGCCCAAAAAAATCAGTTTGGCTGCATTTGGCTGGATTCGCGCATACAGTATGTCTCTGAATACTCTCCAGGATGTAGTCGTATCAATATCCAAATATACTATAACTTGAATATGTTTCTGTAAACAGGTACAAAAATCAAAAGTTTTGTCAGTTTCCAAATATATATGGACCTAACTGTATGCCCCTCAATTTGTTGGGCCAATTTGGCAATCAGGGGATAACTGGGCTTTTTTAAGGAAACACTTATTTCTGAAAATGAGGAGAATCACTCAGAATTAAATTAACAGATTTGCTAACACTGTGTATTTTCACACTCCTCCCGCTCCCTTCATAGTAACTAAATCATTGAAAATATAAGAATTATATACAGTAAATTAATTTATCAACAATCTAGAATGATTAGCAAATTGGCCTGGACATGCCAAAATTTCAGAAATGATACTAAAGAAGCAATCGATCCCTTCTATCCATAGGAAGTAGAATATCACCAGGAGGACAGACATACAAAGAAACTTGGAAGAGAGATAAAGCATCATTACACTGACTAAATGTGCCATAATAGAGCTTGGAGCCAATGCTGCCCTTATAGGAGATGGATTTTCTCTGCTACATGCAGGGTATCAGTAGCTGGTAAGTAATTAACATAATACTGGAATCCTCACACATTAATAAGAGATCAACACACTTATATACCCAAGAGCAACAGACATGGAGGGAGGTGGATGGCGCCTGATGATGGTCACACAGACAAGAGGCAGAGACAAAAGAAGAAAAGGAGAAGGTATAAAGGTTCAGACGGACATAATCAGACAGCCCTCTCGCTCGTCACTGCAGGCGTGAGTGGTATCAGGAGAAGAGCCCCTCTTGGAAATTCTGTTTTACCCGTCACCCACTGTCCGGCAGTTATGACCCCCATGTTAGGGCATTACCTTGAAGCCACCTTCTAATGAGTCCCACCATGAGTGATGCAGAACCCCCGACAGGAACTTAGTCTGATAACGCTCCTATCAGTGCTCCGCAAATGAGCCATCACAAGTTCATTAGGTTGCAGCATCTTCTTAATAGCCTGCTAATTAATATTTAGCTGTCTAATTAGCTTGCAGTGCCCAGATGTGAGTATTTTATAGAGACAGCCTGGACTTACCATTCCAAGTTAACCCTAGCTATGCAGAAGTCTACCATCCTTCCCCCCATAGGTAATAGATAGATAGATAGATAGATAGATAGATAGATAGATAGATAGAAAGATAGATAGATAGATAGACAAACAGACAAACAGACAGATAGGTGATTGATATATAGATAGATATGAGATAAATAGATAGATAATGATAGATAGCGATAGATAGATAGATAGATAGATAGATAGATAGATAAACAGACAAATAAATAGACAGACAGACAGATAGATAGATAGATAGATAGATAGATAGATAGATAGATAGATAGATGGATGGATAGATAGATAAATAGACATATAGATAGATATACAGACAAACAGACAGATAGGTGATTGATATATAGATAGATAGATAGATAGATAGATAGATAGTTATAGACAGACAGACAGTTATACATAACTCTGTAACATTTGGCTCTAAATTGTCTGGATAGCCCCCAGAACTCAATCTCACTTTGGTCTTATTGGATATCAGAGGACTATAAGGGTGCGTTCCCACGTCAAAGACAAAATACCGGTCGGATTTTGTCTTTTTTTGGCACGTAGGCAGACGGCTTTTGTCCGTGGTTTGCGGATTCAAGACGTCCCCCTTCACACCCACAAGTTAATTTTCTGGCTGAAAACTGCATGGAAGAATGAACATGTTCTAAGTTTTTAGGGATGCCAGTGGTGTTAAAAACCGTCCAGTGGAAATTACGTGCAGAGTGGACCACTGCACGAATTTTCTACTTAAATCAATGTAAAAGATTGACAGTCACTTCATAGATGGTTTTCAAATTTGAAAACTGTCTGTAAAACTTGTGCTGTGGGGCCAAGCCCTAAAGGTATGTTCATATTAATCGGAATAAAACCTCTGCAGCAATTGATGTGTATTTTGTCACAGATTTATTGCAAATTTAATTACTCTGCAACAGAAAGTCACACCAATTATGTGACCACAGTATCTTTATCACCATCTTCTACCTGCATGCATTGCTTTCTATTTGTTTCATATGTGCTATATTCAATACACTACAAAGCTTCAAATGAATTGAAAAAAATCAGTGCTAATTTTTGCACGCAGATTTTATTTTGTGGGTCTACTGTGAAAAACCAAAGCAGCCCAGACCTGTAAGTGAAAGGAAGTCTAAAGAAAGGCGATTTACTTCTCCTTAGTGCCGATCCACTCTCACTGCCTAATAAAACCTCCAGTACCCCCCCACCCAAAAAAAAAAAAAAAAACTATGTGAAAGTAATTACTCTAATGAATTTTACCTACACAACTGATACGTTTCATTTCCGTTATTGGCACAACACAGTGAACCCATGGTCAATTATAAAATAAATTTGGATGAGAATTGACACACCAGTTCCAGGTCAGGGATACTGTGGTGGGTCTGTGGTTGCCATTTTTATGTAAGCAAATATGGTTGTTTGGTAGTGTAACTGGCACCATGCTATAAGCTATCATGCTATGGAAGCACTGTTACAAGTAAAGTGGTCCCTCAACATACAATGTTATAGGGGTTGTCTCATCTCAAAGTTTCATAGGATGCATGAGTGAAATAATGCTGCTTTGTTCTGTCACTTCCTGGTCAAGCTAGCTATAATTAGCATATGAGCTCCGTGTATTCAGACTTCTCTGTTTATTAGTCTAGATTAAATAAATTACCTTATCTGAGGTCCAGAGAAGCTTCTGAGCTAATGTAAACAGTAATTACTGTCTTTTGTCTGAAAGATCAGATAGCACACAAGCTCTCACTCATGGCCACAACCTGTGTGATGACTCCCTGCTATCAGATACAACAAACAACAGAGAAGGAGTACACAGGTCAGTCACTAGAGATAGCAGAAAGCCCTCAGAAGGTGATAAAATCATTTGTAGCTCCTTAAATTAAAAGTGAACAAAGCAATAATTTGTAATGCTTCATTTAGTGTTCCACTACATTTTGAAACAATTTCTTGTAGTGAGACAATCCTTTAAAAGTATCTAACTTGTTATATTTGTTTTACTAATTAAAACAAGATGCTGATGCAAATTCTTTTCCTCTTAGCTGCTTTTATTTTCTGATTGTAGATTTGTTTCCTGTATATGATTATGGAGGCCGCCATTTTTCCAGAGCTCCTTTTAACAGCATTTAGAGAGATGCTTTACAGCATATAGGAGCCTGTGAATAGGGAGCTACCCATTGACTTCCATATGGAGGTTTCTAGGAGCTCTGTGACCTGAGAGAGTCACTGTGAAAAGGGAAACTAAGGACCTTGTCTTTTTTAACCTTACAAACATGAAACTAGAAAAAAAAAAAAGAGAACAAAGCAATATTTTTGGGAAAATGCTTCTTTTAGTTTTCCCCTTCATTTTGAAAGCAAATCTTTGTAGTGAGACAATCCCTTTAAAAGGAATCTACCACTTGTATATTTGTTTTACTAATTAAAACAAGATGCTGATGCAAATTCTTTTCCTCTTAGCTGCTTTTATTTTCTGTTTTAAATTTTTGTTTCCTGATAAAATATGGAGGCCGCCTTTTTTTCCGAGCTCCTTTTAACACATTTAGAGAGATTTTTACAGCAAATAGGAGCCTTGAATAGGGCAACCCATACTCTATAGGAATTTATCTAGGCTGCCGTGCCTAGAAGCATCCGTGCAAGAAGGGGAGAGGGAGAGCTATGGCTATCTCCTATTAGGAATAGTGAATCCTGTGTTATCTATACACATTGTAAAAGGAAAACAGAAAAAAACAGGTGGCGCTCTATGGTGCAGTAAATCCAGGTGTACATTGTGGGCAGCAATGGTATCAAACACTGCTCACCTTATAAAGTTGTGCTCAGGGAAGGCACAACACTCATCAGCGCATCGCTCCTAGGAGCCTGTAAACCAGCAGCCGTAGATCTTCTCCAAAAGCCGTCGTACCAGAACAAATTAAAATTACAAAAATACAATCTCGGCGCTTGCTGAAAAAAATTCCCTCAATCGGGCAAATAATAAAGTGTTATCCTAGATTTATAAAAATTAATATAAAACAGAATAAGCTACACACGAAACATGTACTCAACGCGTTTCCCACCTGACCGGCGCTACTTCAGGAGCTTAAACACAAAGACCATGAAATTACAATTCAAATCCACTCATGAGACTTTTCATTGGTTGACCCATTATCCAATCACAAAACGAGCGACTAAAACCCATGTTATTCTATGGGAAAGGAAACGGCCAATCAGAGCAAGAGCTACATTGCCCATATACTTCTATGAGGACAACACACAAGATTCTATTGGCCGAACAATCGTCCACTGGACATACGAGCTATATTAATAAATGAGATGATCTGCAAATACAGATCCTGAACTGTATCCAACCAAGTGGAGAATGGTCTTGTAGGTAAAAATTACCCTTTGGATTTATTTTGCTATTTTACTTTTAAAAGTCTGTAAAGGTCAACTTATCCTTTAAGTGACATTTTCAAGTTTTTCATTAAGAGCCGGATTGTGTAGAAACTGCCTGCTCCTTACTGCAGAATTGATTTTTTTTTTATTGAAGACAGAGTAGTGACAAGACTATTCACACAAGGTAGTCTGGACGTAGGCAAGATTTACACAATGGTCTTTCTTGAATTCATGGCATCAGTCTTCTTCAATCCATTAGCATTCATTCAAAGCCTCTTTACAAAATCTCTTTCTCAAGCTCTGTACAAAATTAACTCCAACTAATAAGGATATAAGTGGTCGAAAAAAGATTGTTTTTCCAACTATCAGTAGATCTGAGTGATTTGTGTACACAAGGGATTAAATGGTCATTTGCCGTTATTCTTAACTATAATATCAATATTTAATTGGTGGGATCAACCCCAGAGACCTCTACTATCAGAAGTATAAATGGGAGGCACCGATTCAACGTGAAAGGTACCTAGCATCTGTACAGACCTAGATGAGC
The DNA here is from genome assembly GCA_025379985.1 of Phyllomedusa bahiana. Classification (NCBI taxonomy): domain Eukaryota; kingdom Metazoa; phylum Chordata; class Amphibia; order Anura; family Hylidae; genus Phyllomedusa; species Phyllomedusa bahiana. The sequence goes on along the minus strand of JAODAL010019530.1, from coordinate 46,523 downwards.
CATTGTCTAAGCAATATATTGGTGCCACCAAAGGGGTTGGTCCCCCAACAGTCAAATATTTATGACCTATCCAAAAGAAAAGGGATTCACCATGACTATAGCATTGATGGCTTATCTTTATTGAGCACTGTGTGTAGCAAGGTTTATTACTGCCATGAACAAGGGTCGTGTATCAACCCGAAACGCGTCGGCGTTCTCAGTGTACCCCCTGCAATTATTTCAGAATAAATGCAGCATACGTCTTGCACTCAGTCCGCTGTTTTTTTTATTGCATTTTTGCATTGTTTGCTTCAAGTTTATCTTTATTATAGATCATCAATGTTTGATCTCTGTTCTCCCAGCCTCCTCAGCTAGTTAGAAGATTGCAGGGTCTTTGGTGCACATGGAGGTAAAACACCCATCAAATGGGGGTAAAGAGTGGTCAGATCTATTATTATAGTCCTAAACTACTTTTTAAAGTCCCAGTAAATACTTTTAACAGTTTTACTTTAAGTCACACAAGTTGTATAGAACTTTTGTTATCTCGTTATTTGTAGCTGACTTCATGAGCCACTATGCAGAGCATCATAGATACCAGAGCATAGCCTGGCCAGTGTCCCTCCTGTGCACTGTTCGTGAATTACAGAAATGGGGCAGAGCTCCTGACTGTTTCTTCTAGACTTCTATAATATGACCGTGCCCCTCTGATTATATACAATAGGGGTTCGGCATCAGGGGTTCTGTGCTGTAAATCATAAAGAAAGTCCTTGAACTAAGTACTATTTGTAATTAGAGGTATACTTCAGGTAGAAACTACAATTAGCCCTCTGATGTGCCAGTGAGCCAATTAGTAAGGCCTACCTCAGCTCCTTCAAATGAACAAGAAAAGAAAATAGTCTCAGTGGACTTCATGAATGTGGAAGTAGGAGAATTAAGGATGAAGATAAAAGCAAGTTTAGTTATTTCTGATTACACTTTGGTCCAGTGTTCCCACTTTATTTTTTTAATGGTCCTGAGCAGCAAATTGCAAGCGTAGAGGTATATGTCATAAGCTACTTTGTAGTTCTATGGTGCTCAACTGTGGCCAGGACTAGCCTGAGTTCAAGACAAGTCCCCTTCAAACTATATTTACGTCAAGTTGTGGGTTTAAATGGTCATAAACCTTTCAACAAATTATTTGCCACCCACACAAGCAGCAGCTATAATTTCCGGTGGTCCCTGACCTAGTGAGAGATATTGGCTGCTACGATGTTTTCCATACACAACACACATGCACACACACCCATGCACACAAACATCCTGCTCCCCTTTATTTTTACAGCACACCCCAAGAAGCATGGAAGATATTACAGAACAGTACTGAGCAGTGTAAGATATGAGTTAAGCACTTGGGTAACATAAAACACTTACTACAGGTTTCAACTGTATCTCTGTGTGTCTATCTCTCTGCCTTTGCAGCTTCCTTCTCCCCCATCCCACTTCATAGACTTCTATGGGCAGCTGTAACCTGATCTCATACATAGTTGTCCCTTTCTGTAATATTCACACAGGTGTTTTCCTCAGGAGCCTGACTGCATGCAGGTAAATAAAAAAAACTAATAAACAGCACTCTAGTACAATGTATTGTTCCAAATGTATTTCATACTAGTAGTTCTAGCGTCTATACGTCAATGCATAATCACTGCAACTTTCTGGCCTGTGTTAGCAATGACCTTTTATCAAGCTGTATATGGTGTCCATGTGCTGAGCAGCATGGAGTCGCATTTGGAAATCGTTAGCAGTTTGATAAAGAAGTATCAGACAGGTCGGAAAGTCACATTCGGGCATTGACGACTGTTACGAAATAAATTTCAGAAAATATATTTCAGCATTTAATTGCAAGGAGATCAATCCCACTACCCTGGACCCCTACTAATCAGTGAAATGATGGGACTGCAATAATTCAGTGTGAAAGGCATCACCTGGTTTACTACTTGAAATAGTCCCTTTAGGTTGCCTTTGAGCAATTTTTCATAGTGAATGATAAGTTTAGAAGGGAGGAGTGAGATGAAAAGAACCTGATAAGTGGAGAAAGAGGCTTTATTGTATTATAAGATTCATTAAAAAGTCTCTTATTTTCACTTGTACCACTGAACTAAGCAAAGTTTGTTCAAAGGTTAGTGACCATCTAAATTCTATGTACTAGTCATTACCTTTAGGTACTGCTAACCTGCTATCTCCTTCTTCACCGTTGGTTAGTTTCTACCCATTAAGGCACAACTGTGATCCATGACTGCAGTGTAACTAAATACATTGAGGCAAATACATCTTAAAGGGGATGTCTCACTACATTGATTCATCTCACCTCAGTCCTGGTTTCTCGGTTTCATTTTTGAATTCAGAGACATGTTTACTGGCTTTACTGGTTCCTACTTTCCTGCAGTGACGAGCTGCTGAGGACACCAGGTCTGTAGCTATAGAGACCAGCACTGGCAGCCTATCAGGAGAGATCAAACAGGTCTGTAGCTATAGCGACCTGAGGAGCTAATGCAGAACACATAAGAGGGGATATCTAGGAATAGGTAGGACACTGCTTATGGACATATATTGCAAAGTGACTTGTTTCTTTAACATAAAAAGCAATCCTTGCAGTGAGACAACCCCTTTAATAAGATGGCGGTGTTTATTTTAAAGAATAAATATGTGTTCCCATATGAGCATATGGTTATGTTCTATCTGTACTTATAACTGGGGACCTTTACCAATACTTAAAGGAATTTTCCAAGATCATATAAAAATTATCCAAAGGGAGGAAATGTGATAAAGAAGAGATGAAGAATTACTCACCTGATAAGTCTCTCGCCGCTCCAGCTCTGGTAATCCCCAGTGATGTTTGCTTACCTGGCTGCAGCGAGGACCTGGCCATATATCTATGTGTCCATTGTAGCCAAATACTTGCCTTAGTGTTCTTGTGCCATAGCCCCTTCAGGCCAGCAATTGGCTTCAGCAGTCACTTGGCTATATGGGCGAGTAATAGTTCTTTTGTTATTTTATCATCTTTTTTTTTTACCTTCGGCCAAACTTTTTAGCTATTTAATCCTGTTTGTGTCAATACACAACTCTTTGTTGGCAGATTCTTTCTATCTTTTAGAACATTTCACCTGGTACCGTGCATTGAAGGTGGAACATTTCTAAGCATACAGATAACCAATAGTGTTATGAGATGCAGATTTCTGATATCTTTGTACCAATGGATTCCGCCTGTTGTAACAATACACTAGGAATAAAGGCGTTACGCATGTAAGGCACAAGTGAGGCATGGCAGATTGGTGCCCATTGGTGCGTATACATGCCCTTCCTCAGCTCACATTACATGCTGACAATCCCATAGATTTCACTGTAATGTGAGCTGCAGGTATAGGTTGTGAGGCATGCTCGGAAGGTTTTAATGTCAGAGAGAGATTTACGATGGTGGAGGACTTCTCCCCTGTGGTGGTCGGACCAGTGCCTGCTTTATAGAGCATAGGCGCGAAACCAACACTAAAGCTAAGGAGAATTCAAGCTTGGTCACAACAGCTGGTTCACAGTGTGCTTCATTCTGCACATAATTAAAATGAATTATTAATTATTATCACCATTATTAAATACTGGTTATGCTGGAAGTCATCAAAAATAATAAAAGATGGGGGGACATGAGGAGGAACCACCATAGACAATTAAAGACAGACCTCCTAAAAGTTCTTATTTTGTCAGGACCGTTCCATCTTCAGGAGTTAAAAAGTAGACTTTCCTATCCATAACTGATCATTACTGGGTCTAGAGAGGTGGTAAATCCTGGTATGACTGCTACCTACAGTATGTAAAGCTAAATTATCTGGATTATTTATTTTCAGGGAAATTACACAAGCGCCATGCAGGCATTGCCACTGGTTGGATTCGAGTCCAGGACGTCAATGCTGCAAGGCTATTGTGCTAATCAAGCATATCTAAATATCATGGAAACCAGGTTCCCTTTCTACAAAACCCACACTCGTCCATGAATTAATCTACTAAAAGTGGGATACTTCAGAAGACTAGATGAACATTAGAGAAATCATGAAAGGCGTTGTCTCACCACTAAATATCATATTCATGGCATGGATCATAAAAAATGAACAAGGTTTGCAATTTACTCGCTGTTAGAACAACAATCCAGAAAAGAGTTACGACATTTACTTACACACTATGGCGCCATCTGGTGTTCAACATGTATAGCATCGAGCATGTCCACCTCATGAGCTGAGTGCACAGACAAAATGTATGTTCAGTCACTTCCCTTAGACAGGCCTCACCAATCCTTCATTCAATGCAAATCAAACAACAGATATAGCTTCCTATGCATCTCTTCTTTGTTGCTATGGGACTGCATACTGCAGAAGTCACACAGTATACACTGAACCTTAAAGGGGTTGTCTCACTACATTGATTCATCTTACCTCAGTCCTGTTTTCTTGGTTTAATTTTGAATTAATGTGTTTACTGGCTTCTACTAGGCTGCAGTAGAAGCCAGGTCTGTAGCTATAGCAACCAGTGCTGGCAGCCTATCAGGAGAGATCAAACAGGTTTGTAGCTATTGCAACCAGTGCTGGCAGCCTATCATGAGAGATTGAACAGGACTGCAGCTATAGTGACCTGAGGAGCTGATGCAGCCCATACAAGGGAGGAATCTAGGAATAGGTAGGACACTGTTAATGGACATATATTGCAAAGTGACTTGTTTTGGCAGGATTTTTAATATAAAAAGCAATCCTTGTAGTGAGACAACCCCTTTAACAGCTCTAAAACTCACAATAGTCGTCTGCAGGGACAGTAAGAAGTGTATATAATGTCAGCTGCCAGAGGAGGAAGGAGACTGATTCTGCTTAGAGCTCCCTGATCTCCCGCAGCAGAAATTAGAAGCAGCAAGAGGCTGGGGGCACATGGAAGCAAAAAAGATATTATTTAAGCCTATAAACAATACTGACAAGTCCCTCAAGTTAAACAGGCTTTGGGATACATTTTACTTGTAAATCTGTATTAGCGAAGTTACATACAGTGATTAGTGGTCTAGTGGCGCCTCTCTACAGTACAGTACTCCATGTTTTGTACTACTCTTACATGTGCCAGTATGAGCGTCTACTTTGGGCACAAGGTGAGGGCCCCATTTTCTTTTCTGGTCCATTGTGCATAAAATCCATGACCCAGAAAAAGCTCCAGTCCTCAACATAGAAAGTGATTTCCAGCTTATATATATATATTATATGTATGGGCTTGCTTTATCTCTATTAGTTATCAGCTTTATTTTCTTTAATCTTCATTTTGTATTACATCAGGTGAACCAATTACCAGTTTTCAAGAGTTATAGTCTCAACATATAATTGTCATTGTCCTGGAACAAATTAATATTACAAAGGTAAAAGATTAATACCAAATACAGTACTGTTTTGATTTGGCTTTGTTCAAAGATAAAGAAGATTTTATCTACTGCTGTACACAAGCTTCTCTTGATTACTGACCACTTCTCCTTGCTCTTTCCCTTATCTGATTGCTGCAAGCTACATCTGACCATGGTGAGTCACTCCCCGCTGAGTGTTATCTTAAGCACAAGAGCTTGTTTACCAAAGTTAGTGACAAGCTTTAACCCTTAGGGGATTTTTAAACGTCACAGGACAATTACCGTTAAGTTTATTTGCACTTTTTTCGTGCCGTGCACAAGGCCGCAGGGGGACGGCTTTTCTCTGCGATTAGCAGAGAAAAGCCCTCCCCCTTTACATAGACAACCGTACGGAAGAATGAACAAGTTCTATGATTTTTCGGGCCGCCGCCGGTCTGAAAAACCACCAGGCGGAAAACCCGTGTAGTGGGTACTGCTGCGCGGGTTTTCCATAGAGGCCCGTGTTAAAAGTTTTCACCCAGGTTGGCAGACGGTTTTCAAAACTGAAAACCGTCTGAAAAATCGAGTGAAAACCCGTGCCGTGGGGACAATGCCTTAGAGCTCTGTAGATTTTTGCACTACAGTTTATAAACTTCCTGCACTCATGTGACTATAAGAGCAATACCTATGAATAGCAGAGCTGATATGCCAATCCCTTCTATAGAACCACCCACAGCCTAACCAGGATGTGTGAGTCTGAAGCGGACTGTGGCTCTATGAAACAGCATGATAAGACAACCCCTGTATAACAATATATTTCCAAACCAATGGACCTCGTCCTGTGGATATCTGCCATACTTTCTTTATTGAGGTGTTAAACATCTACTGGGTAGAAATCAAACAAAATTGCTATTTATTAGCAATAAGTTCAAAGTGCTGCTAAATAACACAGTAAAGATTTGACATCCCAAAAACTAATAAGTAAATGCCAAAGCAGTGCTGCATTATAATACTGTAAGATAAGATAACAGGAATCTGGGCAGGGTGCTGCTCCCATGTAGCTATCACCCTAAGGCTATGTTCACACGGCTTATTTGCGTCGTGTGGAAGGGGGTGGGGCGGGAGCGGAGGGCCGGCACCTCACCGGCCCATAGACTATTACTAGCGGTGCCTATACGCAGCTAGAAAATGACATGTCAATTATCTCCCCCCGCGGTGTATTCGCCGATCAGGGAGAGGAGACGTAATCCATAGTTCTCTATGAGAACTGTGGATTACCGTAATGACTGGGACGGATTCCAGCCGTAATTCACGCAGTATGGTGCGTAATTATGGACTGAAATACGTCCCATTTTAAGCCTTGTGAACAGAGCCTAAGGGTATGGTAACACAGCACTTTTGGATGCTTATTTTGGGGCATATTTTGCGCAGAACCTGTCCCTAAATAAGTGCCCAAAATGCCTACAGAACATTTCCCTTAGATTGCCAGAAAAAAATCAATTAGTCGATGCTGCTCTTGCTCAAGTATTCTACAAGGCTTTTATGCGCTGGCAAATACTAAAGTATAGGAGGCAGAAATCTGCCTCGGGCAGTCCATGTCGTTTCCTCGTTGAAATTCCGCCCTTGCACTGCCCGCATCAAACATATTATCGTGCAAACATCACCTAACCCTGCCATCACCTTGTAAGCTCCAAGCTCTCCAGATCCTGGACAGGATGTATACTCCAAAGTTGCATCATGCCTTAATTCTAATTATTTCATTAGGCTGCAGGACCCCTATCATATAGCGCATAGTCTCACACAGTAACCTCCATTAAAAGCTACGATATGCGAGATAATTTGTGTTATAGGATCACTTACTCCTTATAGTAATGCTCCCTGACTAAATGAAATAAATTAGAATGGGTCATTTTGGGTGTGAGGGCATATTCACACGACGTATGTGCAGGGAGTAATTAGGCACGTAATGCACCTGAAGTACACCCCACAAATACGGATAAATCATAGCACTCATTGAGTGCTTTGTAAACCTATCACATTCCCGAAAGTAATAGGAGGCAGGGTCGTTGCACTGTTGAAAGTACGTGCTGGCCAGTGTGAATATACCTTTACCTAATTTACCCTGCCTAAAAGGGGGCTGGTGGGGCACTTTACTGGTATTGTTAATGAATGGCGCTCTGAGGGCACTGTTTAAAGGGGCATTGGGATGGCACAGTGATTGGAGTGGCGCTGTTAAACTGGAATATTTTAAAGGGATTGTAAAATTAAAAAAAACTGTCTGCTGATCGGGAAGGGATTAAAATAGAAAAAAAAGTGAATTCACCTTTAACACCCGCTCACTTTCCAATGTTGGTGTTCCGCCTTGTGCTCCTCACAGATAAGGTCACTTTCATTGGTCTCATGATCTTGTGGCCAATCACAGGCCTAGATGAGACTGCTGAGACCTGTGATTGGCTGCAGTGTCATATGACCAAAGAACGTGACCTCACACTGTTTCAAAGGTGGGGTAACAATAGACAGAATGGACAAATCCTTTAATGAGATATCATTTCCTACCTTACATTGGACAATGCATTTTGTATATTGGACTGCTGACGGCTGACCAGTGTGTTCACCAAGACAAGGGAAAAATCATCATTTCCCTGCAGTATGACAGTACTTTGCAATATGGCGTGCCAGATAAGAGCAAGATAGCATAGCTAAAACCACATACATATAGCTCACATGATGGTTATAAACTTGCCTGCAGGGTTCTATTACATCCACTATATGGTCAAGGACGTGTTTTCTTACATCTCACAAATTCTTATTGCGTTACCTTCTCAGATATATCCGTCACCTGCTCCTTTATATCACATTACATCCCCTATAAACAAGAGGCATTTGTGTTAAGCTCACACAATCGGCTTGTGTAGCCTGTATATACAATTTTCATAAGCATTTCTTTTTGGAGAAGTCATTGGGGATGCACAGCTTGTATATTGTGCAAATGATTCTCCCACCTATATTCTCTCCTTTCCCCCCACCTGCCTGCCCATTGTCTGTACACAGTTGCAGATTCATGATAATAAAATAAAAATTTGGGGTTTTTCATTTAACAATTTGTTACTTTTTCCCGGCCCAGGAGAAGATCCTTCGTACAAAAAACCCCAAACCCCCAACAGGGGGGCCTGATTAAAAATGTGGCCCCTTTAACGGGAAAACCCATAAAGGAAATTCTAAATTTTGAGTGCAGATCGGGATGAAAGATAGGAGAAAACCGCCCCTTGCCTTTTTTTTAAAAACCCAAATTTCCCCTCCCAAATGCAAAAATTTAATAGTATTTGGGAAAAATTTTCTTGCATTTTAGAGAAAAAAATGGGAAAGTTTCACATAATCTAGCACACCCTATCCTGATAATTTAAATTAAAAAAATTTTTTATTACTTTTTCCCCAAAAAAATTTCCAGCACTGTCTACCCTGTCCTGATAATTTTGCAGTCAGGGGGAACTCTAAAAAAATTAAAATTGAAACCCAGACTGTTTTGTTTCCTTTTGTTTTGTAATCTGCAGTCAGGAGCCCCTCTAACTTTAAAAAAACCCGGCACTTTCTGATCCTGTCCTGATAATCTGCATCAAGGTAGTTTCTCTATACATTAAAATTTTGAAACCACACATTGTCTGACCCTGTCCTGAAAAACCCCAAAGTCAGGAGATCTCAAAAATTTATATATAACCCCAACACTGTCTGATCCGTCCGGGAAAATCTCGTCAGGAAAACTTTTATACTTTTTAAAATATAAACCCAACACTGTCGGGACCTTTTCCTGATAATCTCGTCAGGGGGGTTTCCCCTTATAAAATTTTTATAAAAACCCAACACTGTCTGATCCTTTTCCAATTTTATTGCAGTCAGGAGATCCTATCCCATTATATATACCCCCGCACTGCCCGATCCTGCCGGGAAATCTGAAAGTCAGGAGATCATATACATTATATATGAAAACCCCAGAAATGTCTGATCCTTTTCCTGATAATCGCAGTCAGGGAGCTTTTAATACTTATATATGTTTCCCCAGAAACTGCTGATCCTGCCCCGATAATCGCAGCGGGAAAAGATCTCATACATTATATATGATCCCATCACTGTTTTTACCCTTCCTGATAATTTTAAATAAAGGAGACTCTAAAACTTTAAATATAATCCCGAAACTGGTTGATCCTGTCCTAATAACTGAAAGTGGGGGAGTTTCTCTATACATTATATATAAATCCCGCACTGTCAGAACCTGTCCTGAAAACCCTCAGTCAGGAGATCCCCTAAAAAAATTATACAAAAACCCACCTGTCTGATCCTGCCCCTGAAAACCCGGGCCCCCAAGCGGGGAATCTCAAATACTTTAAAATTATGCCCACACTGTCGGGATCCGGGCCCCTAAAAAATCCCGCCCAGGAAACCTTTTTATACATTTATAAAAAACCCAGCACTTTTCTGACCGCCTTTCCCTGAAAATCTGCAGTCAGGAGATCTCTAAAACTTTATATAAAACCCCAGCACTGTCTGTCCTGTCCTGAAAAACCCCTCAGTCAGGGATCTCTTTTACAAAAAATATAACCCCACACTGTCTGACCCCGCCCTGATAATTTTCGTTCAGGAGATTTTTCCTATACATTATATATCCCCCCAAAGCACTGTCGGGATCCTTTTCCCTGAAAACCTGCAGTCAGGAGATCTCTTACATTATTTTATAAACCCCACCCAACACGGGCCCTGATCCTGCCCCTTGAAAATCTGCAGCCCCCAGGAAAAAAAAAAATTCTCTAACATTATATATGATCCCACCCCTTTCTGATCCATTTTCCTTTATAATCTGCAGCCCAGGAGATCTCTATACTTTTAATGGGAAAACCCCACACTGTCTACCCTTTTCCTGATAATCTGCAGTCAGGGAGATCTCTAAAATTAATATATGATCCCAGCCTGGTCGACCCTTTTCCTGAAAACCTCCCAGTCCGGAGACCCTCTATACATTAAAATTTTCCCCCCCCGCACGGGGTCTGACCCGGGCCCCTTGAAAAATCGCAGTCGGGAATCTCATAAAAATTATATTTTATCCCACATTTGTCGACCCTTTTCCCTTTGATAATCTGCAGTAAAGGAGATCTCTATACTTTAATAGGAAACCCAGCACTGTCTGTCCTGCCTTTATAATCTCCTCAGGAATTCCTATACATTATAAATAAACCCACACTGTCTGATCCTTCCTGATAATTTTCAGTCGGGGAAAACCCTATACTTTAAAAGGAACCCAGCACGGGTCTGATCCCTGCCCCTGAAAATCTCCAGTCGGGAAAGATCCCAAATACAAATTTAAATGACCCCAAACATTGTCTAAATTTTTCCCCTGATAATCTAAAATCAGAGGATCTCTATACATTATTAAAAACCCAAAGCACTGTCTGACCTGTCCTGAAAACCTCCCAGTCGGGAGATTTTCTATACAAAAATATATGATCCCGAAATTTCTGACCCTTTCCCCGAAAAATCGCAGTCAGGAAAACTCTAAAAATTTAAATATAAAAAACCCCAGCACTTTTCTCCCCCTTTCCCCTTTTAAAATCTCATGGGAACCTTAAAAATTAATGATCCCAGCACTGCCCCATCCGTCCTAAATAACGGGCGGGGTCGGGAGTTTCTCTATACATTATATAAAAAACCCAGCACTGTTTTAATTTCCTGCCCTGATAACTGGGGTCAGGAGTCCCCAAAAACATTATAAAATAACCCAGCACTGCCCTGACCCTTATAATCTGCATCAGGAGTTTCCTCAAATACATTAATAAATGATCCACCCCACGGTCGGGATCCTGTCCTGAAAAACTCAGCCGGGAAAATCCTATACATTTATATAAAAACCCCCCCTGTCTAAACCCGTCCTAAAAACCCTCCTCAGATATCTCAAAAATTTTAAAATTTATAAAACCCCAGCACGCTGATCCTGCCCTGAAAAACTCCCCAGTCCGGGGAGAGATCTCTATCCCAATTATAAATGAATCCCAGAAACTTTTCCTGACCCTTCCCTGATAATCGCAGTCGGGAGTTCTCTATACATTAAATAAAAACCCCCCACTGTCTGACCCTGTCCTGAAAATTTGGAAAGATCCTATACTTTATATATGATCCCAGCACTGTTCTGATCCTGCCCGATAATCTGAGTAAAGGAAATCCCTATACATTATATTTTTGGATCCGGGCACTGTCTAAATTCCGTCCTGATAATCTGCATCAGGAGATCTTATCCCTTAAAATTGAAATACAAAAAAAAAACCCCCAAAAAAACGGGGAAAAACCTCATTTGCTTATCGTTCCAATTTAAAATTTTCGGGGGGGGCCAAATAATTCACAAAAAATACATTTCCCAACAAAGGAAATTTTACAGTTCATCCCCTTTAAAAAGGAGACATCAAAGAAAACCAGGCGGCATCTGAACCTACTTGCCATCTCCTAACCTATGATTTATGCACAGTCAGGTGTGACAGAAATATTGCTCCCTCATTCATCACTCCCAATTTAAAAACCCCATGAAAAAGGGGGCTTTAAAAAAGATAAACCAAAGAGGGGGAAAGGGCGCACACTGATCAGGTGACGTGATGGGATTGTTCTTGTCTGTCGGGGGCCAAATAGAGCAAAACCTAGAAAAAAACTCGCTTTGTAGGTAAACGGGGCATTTATTTTTTAATAGACACATTATGGCTGGGGTTTCCAACCCCCTTTCCCACTTCCTAAAACAAAAAGGGCCCATTTTTTCCCAATTTTTGTTTAAGTACTTACACAGTATCCAAACAAAAATAGTCACAAAGCTGATCTGAGTGGAGCGCAAAGGATATAGGTCACCAAACAGACCCCTTAGGGCCCGACCCTTTAAACGAGGGAAGGGTTTTGGGGGAAAGATTTTTTTAATAACCGTTATTTATATAGCGCCAACATGTTCCACAGTACATTACAATGTAAAGGATACAAGTACAGGCAATAGAACTAAATGTTACGTAGTAAAAAGCTACTTACAGATCGGACACAAGGTGCGAGGGTCCTGTTTCGCAAGAGTTTTACAATCAATTTTGGAGTAGGGGGGTTGAGACAAGGGTTTAAAAAGTCTTGGTTTACAAAAGGCCAAACCCAAGTTTTATAAATCCAGGGTAGTTTACAGTAGAGTGAATGAACCTGCTACCCAGACCATATATCTATATACAGACAGTACATATATATACAGACAAGTGCCTGTGAGTGCCCAAGTGCAGGGAGTGACATATGTGTGAGAGAGCAGTGGGTTAGAAATTAGGCCTGCCTAAGAAGATGTATTCTCAGGACACACTTAAAACTATGGAGGTTGCGAGTTTGCCTGATCGACCGGGGTAGCAGTTCCAGAGAAATAGTGCAGCATGTGCAAAGTCTTGGAGGCGGACATGGGAGGTTTGGATGATTGAGGCTGAAGAACATCAGCAGATCGGGGAGACAGGGTAGGCTGGTAGATAGAAATGAGAGATAAGATGTAGGTGGGTGCAGTACTGTGGAGAGCTTAAGGGATGAGAGTGATAATTTTATGTTGTGTACTGAATGGGCAACCAGTGCAGTGACTGACACAGGGTAGAGGCATCAGTATAGCAGCTGGAAAGAAACATGAGCCTGGCTGTTGCATTCAGGACAGATTGGAGAGGGGAGAGATTACAGAAAGAGACTGATTAAAGTAGTCAGGAGATCAAGATGAGTAAGTATAAGGGCGCCAATAAGAGTCTGAGTTGTTTCCACAGCAAGAAAAGGATGGATTCTGGAAATTTTCTTGAGGTGCAGGTGACAGCAATGGACAAGAAATTGAATATAGGGGGTGAAGGACAAACTGAAGTCTAGTATAACACCAAGACTGCGGGTCTGCTGCCTAGGAGTTATGGTGGTGCAACACACGGAAACAAAGATAACAGGAAGGGGATTGGTTAGTAGATGGTGAGATAAGTTCAGTTTTAGTGAGGTTTAGTTTAAAATAGAGAGAGGACATGATGTCAGAAACAGTGGACAGACAGTCGCTGGTGTTTTGTAGCAGGGCAGGAGTGGTGACACGGGGAGAGGTGTATAATGGAGTGTCATCAGCATAGAGATGTGTAGGTGAACGGAGGTTCTTATGGCTTATCCTCAGAACCTGCCCCAACACATCAGACTCTCCTCCACTTTCACCAGCTTCAAAAGCAACCTGAAAACCCATTTCTTCAGGCTTGCCTATAACCTTCACTAAACTTGTCACTACTTCCTCCACAAACATGTCTGCCCCTCACCTCCTGTCTCTTTCCTCCTCCTTGTAGATTGTAAGCCCTCGCGGGTAGGGTCCTCTCTCCCTCTGTCGTGCCAATTGTCATTATCCCTTATCACTGTACTCGTTTGACTTATGTAATGTATGTAACCCCCTCGAATGTACAGCGCCCTGGAATCAATGGCGCTTTAAAAATAAATAATAATAATAATAATAGAACCTCTCTTCTCTCCCAGACCAGAAAACAGCGCTGGACCTCTAGTTTCTTCATGTGTTTCTTTTGCCTTATTATTCTTATGAATAATAAACTAGAGGTCCAGCGCTGTTATTCTGGTGTGGGAGAGAAGAGAGGTTCTGAGGATAAGCCATAAGAACCTTTGTTCACCTGTGTGTTTATAGGAGAATGGACAGATCCCATTGGAGAGAGATAGGTTGAAGTTTGGAGTTAATCGAGAAAGTACAGCTGGAGAAATGGACTGGATGAGGTAGGACTGGATGGAGTCACTGGCACAGGTAGTGGGATGAGCAGACATGAGAAGCCTGGATGCTTCTTCTTCTGTTGTCTGGTCAAGTGCTGAGAGCAGACTAGAGGACGTGCGGGGAGGGACAGGATGGGTATTACTTGGGGACTGAGATATGATGTTTTGCCAGATACTGTCGAATGACCAGGTCTTCAGCACAGAGGTCAGTGACTGGCTGGGGCCAGAGCTTTATGACTGAGGAAGGAGTGGAAAGACTCAAACAGTCATTTTGGGTTGTTGTGTAATGTTGAGATGAGGGAGGCGAAATATTCTTGTTTGGCCCAGTGAAGGGCCCTGTGGTAAATCTTGAGCATGAATTTTCAATGGAGAAAGTCTGCAGATAGCTTTGACTTTCTCCATCACTGCAGAAAGCAAGTTTGAGGTGTGTGCCAAGGTTGCCGCCGTCTGACTCTTGTGGTGCCAATATGTCCAAGGTGGTTGCGAGAGTTTCATTGTATTGTTTCACAACCAGGTCAGGAGAGGGAGGAGATTGAGGACTGTCCGGTGTCTTTGAGTTCCTGACAGTTTATGGTGCGGAGATTTCTGAATGTGTGACGGGCAGGTTTTTCCAGAGAAGGCTGAGAATTAGTGATAGTGAAGGAGATGAGGTTGTGATCAGAAAGCACAAAAGGAGAATTAGTAAAGTTAGAAATTGAGCAGAGATGACAGGAGAGTTCCCATCCTTGTGGATGGGAGAATTTATGAATTGTTAGAGGCCAAGAGAAGATGTCAAGGGAAGATACTGAGAGGCAAAAGGAAATATGGGGTCATCAATGGGGATGTTGAAATCACCCATGATGAGGATGGGAATCTCATTAGAGAGGAAGTAAGGGAGCCAGGCAGCAAAATGATAAATAAACTGGAGGGAAGAGCCAGGGGGTCTGTACACAACCACGACTCTGATAGAAAATGGCCGAAATAGTCCGAGGGTGTGGACCTCAAAGGAGGGGAAATTGAGGGATGGTGCGGGAGGAATGACTTGGCAAGTGCAGTGTGGAGAAAGAAGTATGCCTACACCTACACCCGGCCTGCTCTCGGGTCTGGGGGTGTGGGTGAAGTGTAGGCCACCACAGGTGAGAGCAGCAGGTAAAACAGTGTCATATTGTTGGAGCCATGTTTCCATGAGAGCTAGCAAGTTGAGGGAGTTACATCTGGAAGGTATATCTGTACTCACAAATGGTTCCCAAATCTTTTAAACATTTAGTCAGCTCAACCATGCCTGTACATTTAAAGGGATCAGCGGATTTGCTACATATGCCTGTATATGCCTGTATATGCATTATATAAGGTAGAACTAGAACTGTTGTGGTACCAATATATGACTGGGCCCCAGGAAGAGATCAATCTTTACTATATTATTCTAGTGTTGTTATTATTATTGTCTAGTAGTTAACTGAAACAAGGTTATATTTAGCCAAGATCTTTTACGATGGACAAAGACCTTAGAGAGGTTGTCTAACTCCTCCAAAAAATAAAAATTGCTGTAATTTGTAAAAAATAAAACACCAGTGTTTAAGCTCTAGAGGTTTATCTGTTCTTTCTTAAAGGGAACCTGTCACATAGGTTGTGCCCCCCTTGCTGAGAGCAGTACAAGCTAGTGTCAGACCTGCTGTTTCCAGCGCTGTGCCCCTTATTCTGTAAGATGCTGGAGTTTTAGAGTATTTAATGCTCAAACTGCAGTTTTCAGCCAGAAAAGAGTCATTCAGAGTCCAGTTTTTCATGCCCCACCTACCTGATGCTAGCCTTTGGTGCGAGGGGATAACACCTGCTAATGAATAAGATTTGAGGGGTAAATGCTCAAAAACTGCTGCATCTTACAGAATAAGGGGCACAGCGCTGGAAACAGCAGGTCTGACACTAGCTTGTACTGCTGTCCTCAGCAAGGGGGGCATAACCTATGTGACAGGTTCCCTTTAAACAAGTGGTTGACATGTGACTGCTGCAGCCAATCAGTCGCCTCAGAGGTCTCCTGCCCTTCTGTTGGCATCACCACTGATGTAATCAGTGATGCCAGTGGCAGATGGACCAATACATGAGGGCTGCAGTCATTCAATGGCCTCATCATCATGTGCCAATCCATTGACATTACTGTTCTCATCAATGAGTAGATGAGATCTCTGAAGCTTCAATGCTGGATCGGTGGTGGCTTAAAATGATGAGTATATTTTTTTTACTTCATATTTTTAATTTTTTAAGGGAAATGGACAAACCCTTTAAACTTTAGCACTATTTAAGCAACTCTGTCAGATCTTTTATGCTACCCTACTTCAGGACAGTATAGGACAAGGGAGATATACTGAACCCAACGATATATGTAGCTTTCCATGATGCAACTCATTATTTCCAATTTTCCATATAAAAGGTGTGTAAGTTCTACCAGGACTCCTAAAGGAAGCCTGTGAGTCCTGCTTCCCCGCCCACACACAGTGATTGACAGTTCTCACTCTATACACACTCATAATGAAAAAGCTGTCCATCATTACATAAGGGAAGTCGGACTTACAGGATGTCTTTATCTTTGCAGCATTGTTGGGCCATGTCCCCACTGCACGGGTTTTCGGCCGGTTTTTCAGCCAGTTTGCGGTTTTTCAGACCTTCTGAAAAACCGGCTGAAAATTAGCACAATTGTGCTCTATGGAAAACCCGTGCAGCAGTCCCCACTGCACGGGTCTTCCGCCCGGCGGTTTTGTCGCCGGCGGTTCGGTGACAAAACATTGTACATGCACAATCTTCCGTCCAGTTTCCGGACGTAAGGTGTGCTGCTAAATGAGAGGGGGGGAGGGCTGTTCTCCGCTCATCGCGGAGAAAAGCCGTCCCCCCCCGCTGCCGGGGGGACGGGCGCAAAACAGGACAAATACCGTCCGGCAAACCGGCCGGTATTTGTCCTGTGTCGTGTGAACGTGCCCTTGTAGTTTCACAAAAAAATAAAGTTAAATGATAGAACTGTTTTTGTCACTGAGCTCAGCATTTTCCCCCAATTGTAGCATCGGAGTCCTGACAAAGCCACTTTAAAGCCATGAGCATGCAAGGCATACTGATCCCAGATTGGAAAAGTGCATTATGGATAAAGCATAAGACCACTGGCTTGTTGCCATCTTGTATGATAGGTCAAACATTTAGGAGACAATTACCACTAATGGGTCATGAAGGGTTCTGTTGATTCTGCATGGTCAAGCAAGATTGTCATAAACATAGTAAATCCCAAAGAGGTATAAAGCAATGTCTGTAACACAGAACTGTTAAAGATATGTGTTATAAATTACAAAGTTCCTATTTTCCACCAGGGCCAATAGCTCCTCACATTCCACTAGTTCACATCCTCTAACGAATACATCTATACATTCCTCATAAGATTGCCCTTTTGGAAAACATTTTCACGTTAGAAGGACTCTTCAAGCTTAATTATCTGTTGAATATGGTTTTATGGAAATAGGCAATTAGGGAATATTCTGTTATAGCCGTATTTTCTTAGCTCTCAGCATATACAACAAATGAATGCCCAGTGTGACACATCATCATGATAGATCCTCGTCAGCAAAAGTGAGATTATTAAACTGGAGAATATAATGAAAATGAGTGAATATTACTGTAAAAGTCCAATATCACTTATAACTTATGGGTTGTTAGAAGACAATGATGTTACTGCAGTACTTTCTCATCATCTATGGTTCTTAACCAATTGTCTACAAAGACAATGCAAGGTGGGCCTTCAAAGACCAATATGAAGAGATACTGGCAGGGTTAAGAAGAGATAGGTATACAGGGTACTTCTTTCAGTATCCCAGGCAAGTAAGGACCCAAAGGAGTCTGTGAGCACCCACCCAATCCACTAGTCATAGGAGCAACAAAGCTGAATGTAGAAGATAAAAGAGTCCTTTTCATTAAGCAAAGATATGCAAACCTAATTTCTAACATGGTGCCCTTTATATTTCATAAGTGCAAAGGCACAGGACCCAATTAATAATCTGTTACCCTTACCCCATGGACCTAATAATTACAGTGTAGGGGCCTAAGAGGCTACATAAATATCAATCTACCCCCTTCACTTCAGTAGAACACTCTGTTTCAGAATGAGAAGAACATCTTTCCTTTTCAGTTCCACCAAATGTGAGATGGACATACCAAGGACGGTTGGGGGCCCTGATGTGCTTCTTGTATGGGGACCGGATGTTTCTAATGTGGGTCTACCCATTGGCAGAAGTAAAAACATATCTGCCTATGTTATATCCGCCTAACATCAACCTGTTCACGTCCCACAGTATAACAGTCACAACTACAGAAGAATTCACCCAAGAGCTATCCAAACTGTATGGGCAGCTTTATAAAGGACTGACACAGCGGCAATAATTGCACCAGCTAAGCAGATGCCCTGGGTGCCGACCAGAAAAGGGCCCTCACAAATTATAAACAGGGGTCTTCTGATCTGTAAGAAATCTGTGCTGCAAGGAATGGCTTCACACGAACCTTCTTCACTCATAGAGAGAACAGGCAAATAAATCACATTATATTTGTCAAAGTGCCTGGATTATTAGTTTTTGCGGACTGTCTGAAGGGTAACAATCGTAAAAGACCTGCCCTGGTGATGGGGTCAATTTGATAAAACTTTATGAGTTCATAAGTATACTGATAAGAATGCAATAACCTGTAAAGGGATTGTCTCATGAAGATGACAACAATTTCTATCCATTGGGACATCTGAATATTGTTACCACTCCGGATCCCAGTATATAAATGACAGCAAAGAGCTGTCCCAGGAAGCCCATGTGGAATACAAATGTTCTCCTCACCGTACACCCCCGCAGTGCCCACCTGTTGGGGAATACAGTGCACCCAGGTTATATATGATGTAGTCCAGCTTCATTTTTGTTGTTATTATGTGAAAACTGTCATGGACCTTCAATAATCTGGTGTTTCTGCTGGAAAATAAGATTTCTGAACTTGCACAAGGCCTATCCATCTCACTATTTTCAACCATATCTGCGTTCTCTGGAGGAATGGAAGCACCAATTATTGAAATTTGCACATTGTTGGCAATGCAGGGAAGGATAAGGGTGCGTTCACACGGCAAAAACCAAATATGGGTTAGATTTTATGACCGGTATTTAGTCTTTTTTTTGGCTCGTTTTGGGGCAGCTTTTCTCTGCAGCTTGTGTATTCAAGCCGTCCCTGTTTGCACCCATGTGTTCCTGTTCTGCTCAAAAACCGGGCGGAAGAATGAACATGTTCTAAGGTTTTTGGGCCACCCAGTGGTGTCAAAAACCATCTGGCGGAAAATCCATTCAGTGGGGGCTGCAGCACGGATTTTCTATTAAAGTCTATGGGGGAGCGTTGCATGTTAGTTTTCAGACAGTTGCTAAAGCCGCAAACCATCTGAAAAACCGACCACAGTACCATGCTGTGGGGACAAGCCCTAAGGGACCAAGCAGCCACCAATCCCAATCTCCTTTCCCAGCACTAGGATGAATCAGTAGCTAGTGAAGGTGGATACCAAAACATAGGGACCTAGGAGGAGGGGGCCTTCTCAGTGGGATGACCCAAGATGGAGCATGGGAAGAGCTGATTTGGAGTGGAGCAGGCCAGAAAGAAAGGAAATTCTTTAAGTAACTGCGCGGCTTGACGGGGAGAAAAGCTGAAAAGCTGCATCTAGAGACAAGGAGCATCAATTTCAGGTGCCACCAGCAGAGCACAGCAGCAGGGAAGCACCTTGGTGAACAAATCCAACCTTTCCACCTTCTACTCATAAGCAAACTGCCGCGTCCCTACACCTGTTTTCGGCTGCTAGACAGTCCCAGCATCACTAGTGTTATTTATTATCAGAAATCTGGGGGGTTGGAGCACTCCTTTCCACTATGGCCCTGCTACTACATAAACAGTCATGTGACTTATTAAGGACCCAAGAGAAGGAGGTCATTCTTTGGAGTCTAGAAGCATCACATGACCCAGTGAACAGCACAATATGGGACCAAATGCCCAATGTAAAGAGCTCTGTCAGGTAACAAGCCTCTTTAGCAATAAAATCATCATTTATTATTATTTGAATAAAAAAACACCAATGCACAAACCCACCTATCAATTGTTTGCCATGGGCTAATATACATTTTGTGCTAAACCATTATAAAAATAGGAACCTCCATCTTTGGAATAAATTGTTTCATATTTTATGTCCTGTTACTTGCGGTATGGACTTTCTTATGCTCTTCACCTCTCCATATCTTGTAAACTTGTGTCATTCCATATAGCATCCCCAGAGAATGTAATGATGAAGCAGACATTGGTAACCTTTCCTACAATACTAGGAACCCTATTTGTAAACATATACGGTACAATTTTATAAGACGCGTGGCCATTCCTTACATGTCTTGTTTAAGTAAATACTAGTATTCTCCATGAAATATCAATTCCGGGACATCTTCTCTTAGATCTCATTGGTATGTGGTTTCGGTGTTGTTCCTCCTAAAAAATGTATTGCCAATCTGCCAGCTCAGTGTTACCAATTAGGAGGGAGGGGGGGGGGGGGGTCCCGGCACAGTCTAACATTGGCCAATCAGCACTAAGAGTCAGGATGTGTTCAGGGACACACATCTCTAAAATCTAGAATGGTAACACCCAGCTGACAGATTCAGTAATACATTTCTAGGAGGAATAGCAGAGGAACAGCACAACACAGAGTTATAGGAGAAGATGCAAAATTGTTATATCACAGGGAACACGAGGATTTACTAAACCAGACATGTCAGGAGAGGTCACAGGTCCTCTGAATATTTCTAATTCTAGCATTAGATGATGCTCTGGCTTGAAGTCTTACACTAGGGAACCAAATACTAAGCAATTCCCTAATACATCGTCGTATCTCCATTTATACATTACAGCGATGTTGATAAGAACCATGCAGGGGATTTCAAATTCCCCGCTAGGCACCATCAGCAGAATCCAGGCGCTCAACAGCTGCACACCTATTCTGTGGCTGGATCTGTAGCAATGCTGTGAACTTGTAAAAGGAGTAATCCCCATATAGGGTGGAGTTTACACTTAAGCCATAATATTGTATATGCTGGTATGTACAGAATTAACACACATCTATACATTCTGTCCATGGGTCTGTGGCATTTTTGTAACATAATTTTTTGCTAACACAATTCTATGAATGTAATGGAAAACTGGGGATGTAGGTATAATATATATATATCTATATATCTATATATCTATATATATATATATATATATATATATATATATATATATATATATATATATATATATATATATATTACATCCTGCTCTTTTAAATATGAAAAGCTAATAAAAAAAACCTTCTCTTTTACACATTTTATGTTCTGCACAATTGCTTCAATTACACCCACAGAGTCACTTCATGCAAATTGCAATCGTGTGCAGTAATCCACTCGCACTTATGCAGTACATAACTGAGGCAAACACACAGATAGATAGGTAGATAGACAGATAAATACTGAGATCGACAGGATAATAGACACATGATAAATTCAATAGGCAAATAAAGAGATGAAAAGAGACAGATATAGCAAGATCAACAGAAGAATAAACACAAGATGTATGAATAAATGAAAGATTAAAAGTTAAAGATTTAGATGGAAAGACAGATGATTAGTAGATATTAATTAGATAGACGACAGATAAATAATAGATAGAAAAATAGATTAGATAGATACGAGATAGATAGATAGATAGATAGATAGATAGATAGATAGATAGATAGATAGATAGATAGATAGATAGATAGATAGATGTGTGAGACTGGCAAAAGGGTGCACATGTAATTGCTAAGGAGAAAAAAAGAGAAGAAAGGAAGAAAGAAAAAGAAAGAAAGAAAAATATGTGAAATCAATAGAATAAAATAAGGTGTGAAAATACATAGATACTGTAGTTAGGTAAGATACTGAAAAGATAAGACAGAAAAATTGAGATGACAGACATAAAGACAGACATTAAATAGAAAGACATTTGAGATTATAGAAATAGTGACAGATTGATTTGATATTATAGACAAAAAGAAACAAGATAGATAGATAGATAGATAGATAGATAGATAGATAGATAGATAGATAGATAGATAGATAGATAGATAGATAGATAGATAGATAGATATAGATAGATAGATATGAGATAGATAGATAGATAGATAGATAGATAGATAGATAGATAGATAGATATGAGAGATAGATAGATAGATAGATGGATAGAGCTAGATAGATGGATGGATAGAG
This sequence comes from Phyllomedusa bahiana, assembly GCA_025379985.1. NCBI lineage: Eukaryota > Metazoa > Chordata > Amphibia > Anura > Hylidae > Phyllomedusa > Phyllomedusa bahiana. The sequence continues at coordinate 24,131 of JAODAL010019530.1, read as the reverse complement.
ATAGATAAATAGATAGATATATATGAGAGAGATAGATAGATAGGTAGATAGACAGATGGACAGAGATAGATAGACAGATGGATAGAGATAGTAATAAATAGATAGTGATAGATAGATAGATAGATAGATAATAGATTAATAGATAGATAGATATGACGATAGACAATGGATAGAGCTAGATAGATAGATATGAATAGATAGATATAGATAGATAGATAGATAGACAGATAGATAGATAGATAGATAGATGTAGATTAGCGATAGCAATGGATGAGCTAAATAGATAGATAGACAGATGGATAGATCTTGATAGATAGATATGAGATAGATAGATAGATAGATAGATAGATAGATAGATAGATAGATAGATAGATATGAGATAGATAGACAGATAGCTGGATAGAGCTAGATAGATGGATGGATAGAGATAGATAAATAGACAGGCATATATGAGATAGATAGATAGATAGATAGATAGATAGATAGATAGAGCTAAGGAGACAGATGATAGATAGATAGATAGATAGATAAATAGATAGATAGATGATAGATAGATAGATAGATAGAGCTAGATAGATGGATGCATAGAGATAGATAGATATATTTGGGATGATATAAATTAAGACAGATATGAGACTTGTAGACTGATGGACAATACTAGTTCATGGCTGAGATGAATAATTCCAGTGTTATCTGTAAGACCGTGTCCATCACTTCTCGGTGCTCTCCCTGATATCCATCAGCACAATCTTCTCCCCCATCACTATGCTTGTGCACACTTTCCTCCATACCAGCAGTATTAATCTTCCTCACCCTAAACTACAATCACACTACAACCGTGATTGTGCTCATTACATAAGTGGCATCTATCACTGTCAATCACTGGAATATGCCAATCTCTTTAACACGCTAAGAATCAGTCCCTGGAAACTGTATCATGCCAATAGTAACTGCTCCAGACATCTGTGCCAATGACACCCGCTCATCCCTGTGCCACACATTGTAATCATACAGCATCTTTAATTGCCGCTCCTCATTTGTATGGCAGCACGAGAGACGCAGCTATTGACCGCTTCTCCATGTCAGTGTCAGATCATGCCACTTATGCCATCACTGTCAGCAGCATTATGCCAACTTTCCGGCTTACAAATCAATGATCCTATTGTTTGACCTGACGGACTCTAGTGCAGGAATCTATAGGGTGGACACAGTGTATCGCAGGAGTCTTAAGCACTAAGTTTTTCTGGGTATTGTTCACATATCCATCTCATTTCCACCAAGTTCAGTATATGGGACAGCAAATATTCCTGATATGACTACAGTGCCCAGCATCAGCTGTATTACTCATGCAAGGAGAACGCCTCCAAAGCACATCCCTCACCCCCAAATAATATTTACTATTTACAAACAATATATAATGTAATGTAACACTATAAGAATAAATATTATGACATTAACCCTATCGCACCCAGGAAGATAAAATGACCCTCTACCATGTAACTCCCCTGTATTGTTAGCTTAAAAGCCCCTGATCCTGCCAACAACCCCTCCACAGAGCTCCTCCAAACTCCAAATGTGCCCATGAAGCAATCCACATTGCAAATGTATTAGGAGCCCCCCAAATCCCACCTAGAACCCCTGCAAGCAGAGCCCTACAGAAAGCAGGAGTCTCAATGCAATACTGTGGTGCGGTAAAGCTGCCCCCCCTTGTAAGCAACCTTCATTTATATCGCATAGAACTCAATCCCACACAGCAGGGACCCCCAAAAACTCAAAGCCCCCTCCCCACAATGTGCAGGCTGCCAGAGCCATCCCTTCCAGTACCATCAGCGGTGTTGTGCTTGTCTCCCAGGCTGAGATGGATGTAGACCCCCAGGCAGTGCAGGACCCCCAGGCTCAGTCCCCAGGCTCCCATGCTGCTGTCACCCGGGGGGCTCCGGCCGCTCTCCCACTGCAGGATGCGAGCGCTGCGCACGGATACGCTGCTGCTGTGATGTGACAACCGGCGGAGGGATCAGATTCAGCTTTGAGAAAAAATGGGCTTTTAAAGAGACCGCAAGTCTCCAAAATGGGATTTTCCGCGATTATCGGTGTGAATGCGCCGTGTACAGAGCTGTGTCCGCCCCTAAACGAGCACCCACAGGGGGGAGCACAGGCAGAGGGGACTTTGTGTCCTGAAAGTGATGAGTCCTGTGCATTGCCTGGCAGGGCTCTGTTATTCAGCCCATTGATTCCTGCTGCCACATCTCATTTGCCCCTGATGTATCAATTTACATGGTATCAATCCTGTGGCTGGAGCGCTGCTTAAAACTCTCATTTACCATGTCGGCCACGTGACGCGTATTGGGGAAAATGTCACATAAGGCGACGCGTTTTATCAACCGTCCCCAACAGGGCCATCTTTTCCATTGGGCACACTAGGCAGTTGCCCGGGGTTCCCAAAAGTATAGGGGCCCCAAGTGGACTTTTTATGTCCCAGGAATACAAGAAACATAGCCAGGATCCTTGGTTGGCTTCGCTTATTTAATTGTTTGCGTATTTTTTAGGACATGCAAACAGCTAAAAACCTTAGTGGAGAAGGGAGCCAAAGGCTCCCTGCTGTGCCAAATAGACTTGTAGGCTTCTGGTGTCCAGACATAACTGCCGTGTGCTTGGGTGAGGGGGGGCTCGATTCATGGCCAAGTGTGATGTCGTGTATTTGGGCAGGGCCCACTGCAGTGCTATGCCAAGGGACCCATAATTCTTTAAGACAGCTCTGATCCCCAATACGAACTAATCAGATGTAAGAGGCCGTTCTTAGGCTCCAATGGGGAACTTGTGCAAGTCTTTGATGAATCTTTCGAATCTTTTCTAAGCGATCTGCCCAGTGTAGGAATGGGGATGCCTAGGACCCACAGGTGGAGTTGGCTCTAGGAGCCCATCAGTTGAGTTGGTTCTGGCGCACCGGTAGAATTTTTTTTGAGGGCCACTCCACAGCTACTATAAATGACAGTACATGCCTTCTTTACCCAGCATCGGGCTTTTTGCCTCTCTTTCTAGGCGTTTTTGTCTCTTCTGAGGATGTATATGCAGTTAAAAAACAACTCCAGACCTACCATGCTCAGGGGCACATCGGGGGTTTCACCAATTCCCATGTGGGCCAGTGCAAGCCTGGATCCACCTTTCTAATGGCAACAAAATGTTGGTAGAAATCTCAGACTATGATACATATTGCAATCTCTTCCATTGGGCACAGTAGGCAGTTGCCCGGGGACCCCACAAGTATAGAGGTCCCAAGTAGTGTATGTATGTCCCAGGAATACAAGAAACATACCCAGGATCCCTTGTTTGGCTTTGTGTGTTTTTAGGATGTGCAAACAGTTAAAAACCATGGTGGAGAATGATAATATGAGTGTGCTTGAGAGGGGGAGATGTCATGTATTTGGCAGGGCCCACTGCAGTGCTATGCCCAGGGGCTCATATTTCTGTTAAGATGGCCCTGATCATGCAGTCTCTTCATACACAGTCCAGTCACATTCAGGGTCATCCAATCCATTGGGCACACTAAGCAGTTGCATGAGGGCCCCACACACATAGAGGTCTCAGGTGGTGAATATATGCCCTGGATCCTTGGATGCTTATTTAACTGTTTGTTCTCAGGACATGCAAACCTTTAAAACCCATGATGGAGCAGGAAGCCATTGGCTTCCTGCCCTGCCAATTATTCTTGAAGGCTGCAGACTGCCTACAGGACATCAGCAGGTTGTCCCAACGTAGGTGGCATGATGATATGTGGGTGCTTGTGGGTGACTAAAGGCATAGCCTCCTGTGATGTCATGTATTGCAATGCACTGCCTGGGAGCCCATAATGCTGGGCCCTGGTCACATTATTATGACCACTAGCTAATATCCAGAGTAACTGCCGTGTGCAGTATGGACAGCAGCGAGATGGGCTGGGAGTGGCTCATTAAGGTCATCACAGGTATCTGGAGCTGACTGCATCCCACAGCTGCTGGAGGGTGCATGGGGGAGGATCCATAGAGTCAACACGATGATCACTGTGGCCCAACAGATCTTCAATTGGGTTCAAATCCAGGGAATTAGAAGACAAGGGTAGTACTTGGAAGGCTGTTCCAACCAATGTCAGACCTTTCTAGCCATGTGACATGTCTCAGTGTCTTGTTGGAAGATCCCATCCTTCCAAGGAAAGACAATCAGCATGTATGGGTATATGTGATCTGCAAGGATGGATTTATACCTAGATCAGCTGTGAATGTCTTCCATAGGTTTGGGTGGACCAGAGAAACATTCCCCGGACCATAACACTTCCACTATCAAATGCAACTCTGTTAAATCTCCCTTTTTGCCCTTATCACAATCCTTGTATACCGACCAAGCCAGCTCACCACAAACTTCCTTCATGAGCTACATGCTACTGACGTCGAAAGTAGGAAGTGGTCATAATAATGTGACCCGACTTTGTATGTGTGCTATCAAATAGAGGACTGCAAATTAATGCACGTGTCCCCTTGTGCCGTTATCATGCCAGCCTGTCAAAGAATGATAATACATCCTTGGGTGTGCAATCAGTGTGTGACTGGTCGGGGTCCTAACATGGAGATCTACAAAGATGTTGTGGGCCCTTAATTTATTTTTTTTTTTTTAAACAGTGCCACTCTTAATCTAGTGATGTATCATAGCTGTACAGTACAACAACTCCACTATCTTCACTGATGCTTGGCATAGTGGCAAGTGTATGGCATCTTACCAGGCACTAGTTGGCTCTGAGTATTTAGCCCTGGGCTGCACCATCTTTTTTTGGCACTCACAATGGCCACAGTGGAAGACTATAGCACTTGTAAGGGTTACAATTGATAACAACCTATTCCTATCCAAAACCTTTATGGCTTAATGACTTTAGGGATCACCGATCATAAGATTGGGGGTCCCCTATTACCTTGGTCAGCTCTCTAAAGAAGAAGAATTGAAGTGGCCAATGATATTGTAGTTTGAAGGGGTATTTCCATCTTGTGTATATATATGGCATATCCACACGCTATATCAGATATGTCTGATACATGGAGCTCCTATCTCTGGGATTCATGGCCACTGCTCCATTCTCTGCGGCCACAGCAAAAATGTGTTGTAATATAATCTGTTCTCTCAAGATCAGACAGATCCAAGAAGGATTGCACCTGGAGAGAGATGCCCTCAGGTGAGCGTCCTTTGCATTCCAATGCAGAAACGGCCCCAAATACAGTGAAGGAAATCATTATTTGATCCCTTGCTGATTGTGTAAATTGGCCCACTAACAAAGACATGAACAGTCTATAATTTTAAGGGTAGGCTAATTTTAACATTGAGAGATAGAATATCAAAAATAAAATTCAGAAAATCACATTGTATAAATTATATAAATGTATTTGTATTTTGCAGAGAGAAATAAGTATTTGTTACCCTACCAACCATTAAGAGTTCTGGCTCCTACAGACCAGACGCTCCTAATCAACTCGTTACCTGCATTAAAGACAGCTGTCCTAAATAGTCACCTTTATAAAGGACTCCTGTCCCAGACTCAATTAATCAGCCAGACTCTAACCTCTACAATATGGGCAAGACCAAAGAGCTTTCTAAGGATGTCAGGGACAAGACCTGCACAAAGCTGAAATGGGCTACAAAACCATAAGTAAGACGCTGGGTGAGAAGGAGACAACTGTTGGTGCAGTAGTAAGAAAATGGAAGAAATACAGAATGACTGTCAATCATCATCGATTTGGGGCACCATGCAAAATATCACCTCGTGGGGTATCCTTGATCATGAGGAAGGTGAGAAATCAGCGTAAAACTAGACAGGGGGAACTTGTTAATAATCTCAATGCAGCTGGGACCACAGTCACCAAGAAAACCAGTGGTAACACATTACACCGTAATGGTTTAAAATCCTGCAGTGCCGGCAAAGTCCCTCTGCTCAAGAAGGCACATGTGCAGGCCCGTCTGAAGTTTGCCAATTAACACCTGGATGATTCTGTGAGTGACTGGGAGAAGTTGCTGTGGTCAGATGAGACAAAAATTGAGCTCTTTGGCATTAACTCAACTCGCTGTGTTTGGTGGAAGAGAAATGCTGCCTATGACCCAAAGAACATTGTCCCCACTGTCAAGCATGGAAGTGAGAACATTATGTTTTGGGGTGTTTCTCTGCTAAGGGCACAGGACTACTTCACCGCATCAATGGGAGAATGGATGGAGCCATGTACCATAAAATCCTGAGTGACAACCTCCTTCCCTCCGCCAGGACATTAAAAATGGGTCGTGGCTGGGTCTTCCAGCAAGACAATGACCCAAAACATACAGCCAAGGCAACAAAGGAGTGGCTCAAAAAGAAGCAGATTAAGGTCATGGAGTGGCCTAACCAGTCTCCAGACTTTAATCCCATAGAAAATTTATGGAGGGAGTTGAAGCCAAGCGACAACCTCAAAATCTTGGTTTAGAGATGATCTGCAAAGAGGAGTGGACCAAAATTCCTCCTGACATGTGCGCAAACCTCATCATCAACTAAGTAAAACGTCTGACTGCTGTGCTTGCCAACAAGGGTTTTTGCTACCAAGTATTGTCTTGTTTGCCAGAGGGATCAAATACTTATTTCTCACTGCAAAATGCAAATAAATTTATATAATTTATACAATGTGATTTTCTGGATTTTATTTTGGATAGTCTATCTCTCAATGATAAAATTAACCTACCCTTAAAATTATTCAAGTCTTTGTCAGTGTGCAAACTTACAAAATCAGCAAGGGATCAAATAATTATTTCCCTGTAGGAGGCACCTAAAAGAAAGCTATGGGGCCCGTCAACCTGTGTGCCCCATAGCAACTGCTACGCCTGCTATGACTTTAGTTACACCCATGGTTCCAGAATGGAGCAGGCTTTAGAGCTGCTATCATAAAGATCCCCCCCACCCACCCCTGCAGAGTATTTTTTATAAACTAATGAACAACTCCTTTAAGCAGGACATGAATAGTCAGCTTCCTAAAATTTAGAAACTTTGATTATCAAACAGTCAAGTGAATAAAACATACTAGCAAGAGCCGAGCCCCAGAGAAGTACGTGAAATACACGATCACTTTATTTCACAATCCTAGTTATCTAAGCTTGTGAGACTGTCGTGTGTTTTACAGATGTGTGATTGAACTAACGGACACACATGGTTTCTGAATGACATAAAGCTGAAATAAAAGGATTTTAGAAAATCTAGAAAATTGTACAGCAACCTTTAATTCATGACTGGTCACTGCCACAGTGACTACCAAGGATGCCGTATACACAGGGGTAGGAGAATACCGCACACTCTCCCATTCTCAACCTCTTATGGTGCACTTGCTTAATCTGATGCTTTTCCCCAAACCATAAATGGGATAATCTAAAGTAATCCTGATTTTGTACAAATCGGCCCAAAATTCCACCAATCAGTAGACACTCTAACAGCCTACATATAAATTAGATTTGTTGGGGTACCTGACATTCAGGTAGTGCCAATGGGTAGATTTAGTCAAAATCATCCTTTACACCATATATTCCACACTTAGCGCCACATGTATGACAACTGTCTAGGTCTAAGACTTTCTTTGTTGCCCATAGCAACCAATCAGAGCGCCCCTCTCATTTCATATATTGCTCTGGAAGAATGAAAGGGCAGCTCTGACTGGTTGCTATGGGCAACAAAGAGAGTATTAGACCTACACAGTTTTCATACATGTGGCCCTTAGTATTACTCTCCACACTGGAATAATAGAATGGGTGACATGCATGAAATTTGGAGTTAACATGCCAAATTTCATGCACATTCTACTGCCGTACAATGCGCCTGAATTATGAACCCACTCTACAGCGGGTCATAAATCAGGTGCATTCTAGCGCCCGGGCGACATTTCTGGATCAGGTATACCACTTTGAAAGAGCTCTACCTGTTCCAGCTATAATACACATGAAAATCTATAGCTTCGTACGATTCTAGTGCATCCCGCCCCCGCGAGATCGGGCGCATTACAAAGTGCCGCAGGTGCTATGTAATGCGCCTGATAATGGTGTGTGGGCCATTTGAAATGTAGCGAATGGGGCTGCGCCTGATATTGGGCTGAAAAGACGGCAGATATCTGACACAGCCCCGTTCATACATGCCGCCCTACATCATTAATATTCTCCCATCTGAGCACAGGTTATAGTTACTGTGAAATTTTCATTTTTTTTCCTGTAATACTTTTGTAAAACACAGATGAGTTTATGATGAGTGCACTAATGTAGTCCTTATGTAGGTTATGTGTATCTTGCCAGTTGTTGGTGTAGAAATCCCTGGACATAACTTTATGGTGGTTGCTTGGTTGATTTGTGCTGTAATAGTATGCATAATTACAATAAAGTTCTGCAACAGCAAGTTGGTTGCTATTGGAAACAGTCAACAAGTTTGTTGTCAGACACACCGCTGACAGCCATAATTATTTATTAATATTTATTTTAAAACCAGGGATTTGTACATTCAAAAGAGGTCAACATACATAATATAAGACCAAAGCAAGAATAATAACACTAAGGGCCACATGTATGAAAACTGTTTTGGTCTAAAACTCACTTTTTTGGCCATAGTAACCGATGGGCAAAAAAATGAATTTTAAACCTAAACCGTTTTCATACATGTGGCCCTAAATAGCTAACAACTGGTACAGAGGAAAGCAGACCCTGCCCATGAGGGCTTACAGTCTACAAGGAATGGGGACAGAGATAGAAGATGAGCAATGGAGATGTTTGTATTACAGTGTAGTGGCAGCGGGGTTACTGTAGGTTGTAGGCTATCCTAATGAGATGGGTTTTCAGGTTGCTTTTGGAGCCAGTGAAAGTGGAAGAGAGTCTGATGTGTTGGGGTAATGAGTATGGGGGAAGCACAGGAGGAGTCTTGTGAGGAGCAGAGATTGGGTCAGAGGGAGGTATCTGGAGATTAAAGGGGTTTTATCGTTACAAAGATCATGTCTCAGATTATGGGGACAGTAAAAATAAGCACTTTTGTAATTGGGTTGCATTATCTCTGTCACTTGGTTTAGCAGATATGAGCTTCTCTTTAAATCTGTCTTCTATTTCTGCTGTTGCTGGTCAGAACGCCCCCTGGTCGATTCTCGCACCCTAGACACGCCCCTGCACTGTGATTGGCTGGCTGACATTTCATTCAGCCTGTTGGGATACGCCCCTAGTCAGGAAAAGCCCCGGCCATGCCCCCTGCGCTGTGATTGGCTGCCTGCACATTCTGTGTTTACTCCCCTCTGAGCTGTTAAAATCGTTAGTGAAACCAAGGTCTGCTGGCTCTATGTACATCTCCCAGCTTTAGGGTCAATGTTCTGGGCAATTACTGGCTGTTTAAGGGGCTTTTGCCAATAGGTTGATTAACCTCCTCACAACTCCAGTCCTTAAGCTGCTACTTGGAAAAGAAGGCGTTCTGTTCCTCAGATTGAATGCAAGCCCCGCCTCCTTATGACGTCATCACCTGTAGTGTATAACATAAGGATTCAACACTGTGTCTGTATAAGCTGCTTGTGTAGTGTGGTGCTTAGCTGATCAGGTCTGCCAGACAGAGGTTGGGAGTTCAAACCCCATTAGTAGTTTTTTTTTTTTTTCTTTTATAAATTGTACACATATGTAAAGATATGAAAATATATTTGTAGACAACTATAATTTTATTCATATACACACACAAAGCTCTCCTATATAGTGTCCTATCCTTGCAGTCACACCCAGCACTTCCAACATATGTGATACAATGCATATATTCTGGGGGATGAGACATGATATAGGGGAGCTATGTATGTGTATATATATATCATTATAGAGATTAACAAATATATTTTAGGTCTCTCTACATATGTGTAGAATATAGGGGGAAAAAAATATACCCTGTGAGGGACTAGAACTCCAAACCCCTTCGTTGTAAAAGCAATAGTCTACCACTGCTCTACCTATGCACCACCAGCCCAAGTTAGTTACAAGCTGAGCAGGGCCTTCTCTCAAAGCTGATTTGCCTCTCCTGCCATTGTTTTCACTCACATGTCATTGACAGCAAGCAGAGATCTTTACTTGAAGCTGACATTTGTAGTTGAGTAAAGATCTCTGCCTGTTGTCAGTACAATTTGGATGAACACCACTAGAAGTAACAGCTGCTGGCTTTCAGTTGTGTGTAAACTAAGACATATGACAGGTGCTTGCTGGAGTTTGGAGCCTCAAGGCTGCAGACATAAGCATGCAGGAGGCTACAGAGCTGTTAAGTCCAGACAACCCTCTGCATGCCCTGCTTGAAAAAAAATGATGATGTCACAGTTCTTCAGTGAGGACAGACACGCCTCCTGGGAGGAGAGACACGCCTGCTGACATGAGAGACACGCCCCTGGATTTCAAACTCAATATGAGAAAATTAGCTGAACAGCACGAGCAGCTCAAACAATAACACCCCTTTAAGGCAGATATGTATAGGGAGAACAGGTTATGCAGAGCCTTGTAGGTCATGGTTAGTAACTTAAACTTAACTTGCTGGGCAATAGGTAACCAGTGAAGGGATTGGCAGAGGGGTGAGGCAAAGAAGTAGTGAGGAGAGAGGTGGAATGAAGTTGAGGATGGATTGAAGGGGAGCGAGAGTGCTGTACGGGAAGCCACAGAGAAGCATGTTGCAGTAGTCTAGGCAGGAGATGGTGAGGGCATGGTCTAGCAATTTTATAGCTTCGGAGTTATGAAATAAGCGTATTCGAGTAATGTTTTTCCGGCTAAGGCATCGGGTGGTGGTAAGTTCATGGATGCATGGTTTGAAGAACAACTTAGATGAGCTCCTATAATGCAGTGGAGTAGTTAGGTCATTCCGCATCAGATTGCTGCAGATGCCGGGTGTAACAACTGTGCTTCTAATAATGTAAATTACCAGACCTTGCTGAACAAGTAGAAAGATTTCAGTTCTGAAGCCTGCAGAATTGTGGATGTGGCTCTGCACTATAATACAAACAGCAACTCAGAATGAGATATCTTATGTGTATACAAAGTAAGACTAGTGTTTATAGTGCTTTACTGTATTTTTGGCGGTATGACCATTGCAGTCAACAAGACTATTGTGACCATCAAAATAGCTAAACAGAAAAAAATACCCGAACAGAAACCTTTAGAACCTAGTTAACAAGCTTTGTCAGGATTTGTTGGTTCTGTATCTATTGAAGATGGATCTAACATAGCTGCCCTGGCTGCAGTATAAGCAGAAGTCATGACGCTACTGAGATTAGAGCACTGAATATGCAGTGGTAGAAATGTAATAGTGGATATGGAAGGACCTTTCTGTCTTTTCCTTGAAATTAAGGATCAATACATTACATACCAGCTGTGCATGAGTGGAATATGTGCACTAAATGTCTTAAGCTGGGTAATTGCCACCATGATTTATCTAGCCCTTGTATTCAGACTTTTCTTGCTGGAATTGGTAAGTTATTTATGCCATAGAAGGAAGCATCAATGAATTTATACCATAGGTAATAATGGATGATGTTGTATTTCAGCAGGGACACAGTCCCACATAGCTCAGTTCCACTCAGTGCTGACATTTGTCCTCATTAGTGAATTCAATACATGTTAACAGCTCAATACAAGATCAGCGGACCAGCCAATTCTTTGTAATGCAGTGCAGTGGAATGTGAAAGTCCCCAGAGGCTGATCCATCCAAATAACATTCCATACATCCAGGTACCAGCTGCTATACCCACCAAAATATCAGCCATGGTTATTAGCTGCATGAGCTCCTCCCCACCACCATGGCCTGAGTACAATGTATTAATGATGTCTGTATATCAACTTTGAAAAATTATTTTTTCACCCTACCTTACCTATAAAATGTGTGAAAGCCTATAAAATTCTATAGCAAAACCTATAGTTCTCTTTGAATACAAAGTAAAACTAGTGTTTATAGTGCTTTACTGTATTTTTGGCGGATGACCAGTGTAGTCAGCAAGACTATTCCGACCATCAACCATGCTCTTTGAGCAGCTATTACAGACTGTGAATTGGCTGATTATACTGTACTTCCTAATGACATAATTTGCCTAAGAATTATTAGATACTTTGGTAATCTCCAAATTGCAATCAATAGTGCACACCATAATGGTCTTATCTTGAGGTCATCATTTTATATTGGTTAGGTCTAGGCTATTTTGTAGGTACTCAACCATTTGGATTCTATGCCTAACAGCTGATAATGGTTTCAGAGTCCAATTAGCACTTCCATTAAGTGAATGAAATTAATAATTGTGGTAGTGTGAGAGGGTGTTTTCTGAAACCCGAATCTTGGCCATCAAGAGAGTTTGTTCCACCCTTGGTAGTTGGCTTTACAATAGCCTTAAATAAATACACAGAGGTATCAATATGTTACCTCCACTGCACAATGCATTTACTTTACTTGGTTTTTCAAAGACACCTCCTGAAGTTGGTGTGGAAATCAGGCTGGTGGCCACTAGTCCCCAGTAAGCTGCTGTGTGATGATACTATTCCTTTATACTCAAGACCAGAGTACTACCTTAAAAAAGGACAAATCAACATCATTAACTGGGAAGCACTGGCCACACATTGTCCCCTATTGTGATGCATGACCCATCCAGCGGCTGTGAATTTTGAGGTTGACCACCTTTCCATTGAGGTAGACAAAAGACGATGCCAAAAGAAGAGGGAGTAAAACCCAGATTGGCGAAAGCAACACCCAACCTTAACCTCCTGTCTCCACTATCTGAAGAGCCGTGGCCTGAGGACTGGACTCCTCAGCCATCTTAGAATCCACAAGTAAGCTTGATGGGCATCATTCTAATTTAAAGAGATCACCAATGATGGATGAAATGGGTCCAATATGCAGGTGTTAACCTTTATATTGTGCAGATAGTTTAGAATCCTTGTAATTCGCTTTTGTTCCCAGATTTAGGGTGGGCGATGTATCATCTTAGAAGTCTATAGTAAAAAATATATTCTGTGGGTATTGCTCTATTATGATGATTCTGTGGTTTGGTTCATATGTTTGCCTCATGAAGCTATGTGCAAAGGGGTAACCCCCCACTTATGGCATTAATTGTGCAAGTTATTTTTACAACATCTGTTTAAGTTACTTGATCCCTGATATAATACAAAAAAAAACTCACCTTCTTTCTCTGTTCCAGCGCTTCCACTATCTGCCATCTCGTCTGGTACTGTTGACTTCTGCTGCCTCATAGGTAAAAGAAGGTAAAGATTTTTTTTTAACCAGGCACCAGTAATCGAAATATGCTTAATAAAAATAACCTGTGTCTTTAATACGCACTAATTGTATATATCAACAGAGGATGTCAATATGAGACAATCCCTTTAAATGGCAACTCCAGCCCATGACTTTTTAATTGGATGCATAAAGCAAACCTGTCAGAGGGTTAATGCTGCCCTATCTGAGAGCAGGATGGGATAGAAGAAGAGAAGTTGAGCTCTGTGCTATATACAGTAGAGTTACATTATTTGAAGCACATAGCAACAAGTAATTAGTAAAATAGAAAGTGAAAGTCCTGCTTACCCCGCCCACATACAATGATTGACAGTTTGCTCTATACACACTTTGATGCAGGGAAAGCTGTCAATCACTGCATGTGGGAATGGGTAAGCACTACGTCTATTGCAACTTAAGGAGCCAGTTCAGTTTTTTATTCTTTTCACTTAGAAATCCAGCTCCAAGTCTTATAAACCTACATATCACAGAGCTCAGCTTCTCTCCTCTATCATATAACCATATATATCACAGAGCTCAGCTCATCTCACTCTATCATATAACCCTATATATCACAGAGATCAGCTTCTGCTCTCTATCATATAACCCTATATACCACAAAGCTCAGCTTCTCTCCTCTATTATAAAACCCTATATATCACAGGGCTCACTTCTCTCCTCTATCATATAACCCATAATATCACAGAGCCATCTTCCTCCCTCTACATATAACCCTATATATCACAGAGCTCAGCTTCCCCTCCCTCTATCATATACCCCTAAAATACCACAGAAACTCAGCTTCTCTCCCCCTATCATATACCCCCATATACCACAGAGCTCAGCTTCTCTCCTCTATCATATAACTTTATATATCACAGAGCCTCAGCTTTTCTCCTCTATCATATAAAACCTATATATCACAGAGCTCAGCTTTTCTCCTCTATCATAAAATCCTATAATCACAGAGCTCAGCTACTCTCCTCTACCATAAACCCTATATATCACAAGAAACTCACTTCTCTCCCCTATCATATAACCCATATATCACAGAGCTCAGCTTCTCTCCTATATCATATAACCCTATATTTTACAGAGCTCAGCTTCTTTCCTCTCTCATATATCCCTATATATCACAGAGCTCAGCTCCTCTCCTCTATCATATAACCCTATATATCACAGAGCTCAGCTACTCTCCTCTATCATATAACCCCATATATCACAGAGCTCTGCTTCTCTCCCTCTATCATATAACCCTATATATCACAGAGCTCAGCTTCTGCTCTCTATCATATAACCCTATATACCACAAAGCTCAGCTTCTCCCTCTATCAAAAATAATCCTATATATCACAGAGCTCAGCTTCTCTCCTCTATCATATAACCATATATCCACAGAGCCAGCTACTCTCCTCTACCATATAACCCTAATATCACAGAGCTCACTTCTCTCCCTATCATATTACCCTTAAAATCACAGAGCTCAGCTTTTCTCCTCTATCATATAACCCTAAATTCACAGAGCTCAGCTTCTCTCCTCCTCATATAACCCTATATAACACAGAGCCAGCTCCTCTCCTCTATCAATAACCCTATATAATCACAGAGCTCAGCTACTCTCCTCTATCATATAACCCTATAATCACAGAGGGTCATTCTCTCCCCAAACATATAACCCTGTATATCACAGAGCTCAGCTTCTCTCCTCTATCATATAACCCTATATATCCCAGAGCTCACTTCTCTCCTCTATCATATATCCCTATATATCACAGAGCTCACTCCTCTCCTCTATCATATAACCCCATATACACAGAGCTCAGCTTCTCCTCCTCTATCAAAATAACCCCATCTATCACAGAGCTCTTCTTCTCTCCCTCTACATATAACCCTAATATCACAGAGCTCCAGCTTCTCTCCCTCATCATATAACCCTATATACACAGAGCTCAGCTTCTCTCCTCTATCATATAACCCTATATATCACAGACTCAGCTTCTCTCCTCTACATATATCCCTATATATCACAGAGCTCACTTTATCAACCTCTATCATATAACCCTATATATCAAAAGAGTCCAAACTTCTCTACTCTATCATATAACCCATATATCCCAAGCTCACTTCTCTCCCCCTTCATAAAACCCATAATCCAAGCTCAGCTTCTCTCCCTTTTTATAACCCTAATATCACAGAGCTAGCTTCTCTCCTTATCATATAACCCATATATCACAGAGCCAGCTTTTCTCCCCTATCATAAACCCTAAATAGCACAGAGCTCACTTCTCTCCTCTATCATATAACCCATATATCAACAGATCCGCCCCCCTAGTCTAATCCCTTTTTATATCAAGAAATTCTCAAACCCCCCTCATCATATAACCCATATTCAAAGACTCACTTCCTACTCTATCATAAACCCCTAATCCCAAGCTCATTTCTCTCCCTCTATCATAAAACCCCAAAAATATCACAGAGCTCACTTCTCTCCCCTACATTAAAAACCCCCAAAAATCACAGACTCAGCTTCTCTCCCTCTATCATATAACCCTAATTCACAGAGCTCAGCTTCTCTCCTCTATCAATAACCCTAATACGCAACTCACTTCTCTCCTCTATCATATATCCCTATAATCACAAGCTCAGCCCTCCCTCTACAAATAACCCTATAATGACAGAGCTCAGCTTTTTCTCCTCTAAAACCCCAAAAATCACGACCAGCTTCTCTCCCCTACAATAACCCCTTATTTACAGAGCTCAGCTTCTCTCCTCAAATAAACCCTAAAAATCACAGAGCCAGCTTCTCTCCCTCTATATATAACCCTATTACACAGAGCTCAGCTTCTCTCCTCTACAATAACCCATAATCACAGAGCCACTTCTCTCCTCTACATATAACCCTATATACCCCAGACTCAGCTTATCCTCTTCATTAACCCTAAAATATCAAGAAATCAGCTTTTCCTCCTCTATCAATAACCCCCATATACACAACTCACTCCTCTCCTCATCACACTTTTTCCCAATAGGGGACATTAACCCCCTACAGTTCCCTTTCAGCACCTAATGAAAATGTTCAGCACTGAAGTTGCCTTTTAAAGGGATTGTCTCATATTGACAACCTCTGTCTATATATCCAAGTAGTGCGTGTTAAAGGGGTTGTCCAAGTTATCTTTATTAAACATATTTAGACTACTGGTGCCCTGCTAATATAAAAGGAAGATCACCGTTATAAGGAAGATCAAAACTATTTAGTCTATGTCTCCCTGGAATTAAACATTAATTAAAAAGTTGCAACAAACTACTTACCCCATACTCACCCCATTTCTAATATATCGTCAGGTCTTTTATTTTTGTAAATATTTGTATTGAAATTTTTAACAAATCAACAATTACGTTGTTTCAATTGTTATGTATACATGTATCTCAGTATATAAAATAAAGCCTTAACACTTTAAGTCGAACGCCTGAAAAGTGGTTAATGACCAGAACATTTTTTTAGTTTTGCCTCCTTGCGTTTCAACAGTTGTAACTTTTTTTTTTTTCAATGACGCAGTTGGATGGGGGCCCTCGTTTTATTCGAGACAAGTTGTACTTTATGGGGGAATAGTTTAAGTTCACTTATAAATAATTGCAGATTTTTTTTTTTTTTTTTAACACCATTCACATTTTACACTTAATAACTTATTAGATTAATTCTACCGGTTATTACGGTTGTGTGGATACCTAATATGTGTAGTTTTTTTTGTGTGTGTAGTAGATGCACAATTATTTTTTATTAAATATTTATTTCATTATTTACTTTTTTATTAATTTTTTAAGTTTTTTAAAATCTGTTTAAATTTTTTTACACTTAGTAATGTATTAGCATATTCATATATGCTAATACATTATAATCTGTGTCGGTCTGTGTGTGTCCTGGTCACTGGTTTCATACACAGACAGCCCTGGGGCTACTCTAGGTCCCCAGGGCTGACTGTGCGGCCATTCCCCGGGCTCTGTCGGGTCCCCCGGGTGTTCCGATCACCCGACAGAGCAGGGAAACCCTTTGATTGCGCTGCGGTAACGCACCGCCGCAATCAAAGGGTTAAAGCATCGGCGAGCGGAGGTTTCTTAAGAAGTCGCTGCAGACGAACGACTTGCACCAGCCGACGTCTAAAGTCGGCAGGCGGTCGTTAAGGAATTAAAAAAGAAAAAAGTCCCCAATTCTGATAATGTCTGGAAAACATGACCTGCATACATGCAGGGCTGCCATCAGTCACCTATTAACCGTTTCAGGGCCCCATACAGCCAAATCAAATGGTGCCCCCACCCATTACTAGCTCCTATTTCAGTCACCTATTAACCGTTTCAGGGCCCCATACAGCCAAATCAAATGGTGCCCCCACCCATTACTAGCTCCTATTTCTTAACATATCAGTGGGCCCCTTTTTGATTAGGGCCCCTGACAGCAGTACTGCCCATACTGCCCTATTGGCACCCCTGCATACATGTGAATGCTATAACCAGATTTCAAGCCCTATCTCTGCCATAGCCATTGGCCTAGGCATTGTTACCAGTAAGGAGCAGGTTTTCTAACCATCTATAAAGAAATTGCCCATCAGCTTCACTGTGGATTTAGAGTCAGAATCGGAGGTGTTTGTATTAAAAACAGATATTTCAAAATGCAACAAACTCTTAAATGTCGGTACATTTGCTGTGCGGTGTTTGCTCGGCGTCCCCCCCCAGCTGTCCGCACACAACAGGATCTGCCCTTTCTTTGACAGATGAAATCATTCCCTTGATATATTAGCGGCTCTGAGAGCTTTTCCCCGCTGAGCGTCCTCCACTGGTGCTTCATTACTGGGAGTTCAGCACCTTGGACAGCTACCGAGAGAAAAGAGACTGAGGCTGGGACAGCTCCTGACTGGCAGATAGAGGAGATAATGACCAGCAGAGGGAGAGGGACATCAGCTCTGAGAGTGGGACTGATAAAGACATTTTCTAGCAGACATAAAGACTATTGCTACCATTGTGAAAGATAGACACCCCTGACAGCGTGAGAGAGCATCGCCTGCAGACACACATCTGGCTGGAGATGGACAGCTTTTGACAGAAAATGATTGAGGTATCTGTGATAGGGTGAGGAAAATAGATAGGTACAAGTAGATAGGAAATGAGACTTCTAGGAACGTTATGCAGTTAGCAGTGATGAAGAGCCAACAAAGCTTGCACTCTACGGCGCACCAGGTTTTGCGTTGAGTTAAAAAAAGAAGAAACCCAAGTCATTAACCATTTCTTGGCGTCCAGTATGTAGGAGTTATTCCACAGTCCCTGCTAGAAGCATTGTGATTTGTTCTTCTAAATGCAGAATCAATAATAAATTTTGTTTCCAAATAAATTAAACTAGACATTGGGAATCCTTCACTGGAAGCAGAGGAGAAGGAATAGGAGCGGAGGAGAGGAAGGAGCAGGCTTGGCTGGGAGCAGGAGACAGGTGGGAGATAATGAAACATATCAGCAGATAGACATAAAGATCAGCGGATAGACATAATGGGGGGTGGAGGAATAGGTGCGGGCTACAGATAAGGATGGCTGGAGACATAAAAAGTAAATCAGGACAAAAACAGGAGAGGCAGATATGGAGAGCGAGGAATAGAGGTTAACATGTATCTTCCTCCAAGTGAGAGCAGCTAGATAAACCTCTTAGTAAGAAGACATTGTGCTGGTAACCTCTTTATTACGCCTTATCACTGCAGGGAAGGGGGAGCCGAGTACAATCTGGGTGGCAGGCAGTCAGGAAGAGGATATTAGCATCTTCTTATCGTTTCCTGGAGAGAGGAATTATGGCTCTCTGCCATTTTTTTTGCAAAGAAAGGTGCAACTAAAACAGATGCAATGCAAGCTATACTTCTTTTTATTGTTCTTAATAGCAGCCAGAAATCTGGAAAGTTTTCATATGTGTCTGCTTGGGTCAGTGTTTAAATGTCCCAAGACAAGACATTCCTTTGGCCAGGACCATTCATATTCATTAAAAGCAACATGCTATACAGGTAGTCTCCGACATACACCAACCTGACTTACATCTATCCCCTAGTTACAAACGGAGATTTATGGAGAATGCTGGCACTTGTCGTTCCATGTTTCGCAGCAGATAGTTGCTGTAGAATAACAAGTTCCAGCATGCCACAGCTGCACATGAGGTGAAAATTAAGGGCACAGACAGCAAAACAAATGTAAAAACCCTTCCATGCACTATCCAAAGCTAAAAACTAAACTAACGTTTTGTGCTGGAGTTGCATTTAATAAATATACCTCTTCTGACTTACATACAAATTCAACTTAAGAACAAACCTGCAGACCCTATCCCATCTGTAAACTGGGGACTGTCTGTATTTAATATCTTCTATAAATACATCATGCAGTACAAATACATGTGAACACAATTGCTGACGCCTTTCAGACTTTCACAAGTCCTTAGTCATAGCTAACGTGCTACATCAAATCAGAATAAATAGCTGCCTGTGGCTTGACTTGTCCACCTAATTGATACATAGTTACAAATACAATATAGCTATGCAACCAGTTCAATAATTTAAAGAAACCTATCCCTCTGAGCATGCTATCTCATCTGTTGGCAGCATGTTATAAAGCAGGAGGACCCGAGAAGATTGATACAAAGTTTAGTAGGGAAAGATTCAGTAGAAATTGTATTTAATTTAATAAAATCCTTTCTCATTCTGGTTTAAGGAATCCAGTGAACAGTCTTATCAGTGATTGATAGCCATCTCTGCATGCATACTAATACAAGGAAGACTGTCGACCACTGATATGATCGCCCACTGCACTCCTTAACCCAGAATAAGAAGCAATTTAAATAAATAAAATAAAACTTATAACAAATCTTTCCCTACAAAACTACACTCACCGGCCACTTTATTAGGTACACCTGTCCACTGCTCTTTAACATTTAAAATTCAAATCACCCAAACACATGGCGGCAACTCGGCATTTAGGCATTAGACTTCAAGCAATCTCCTGCGTTAAAAACCGAATCATTGGGGAAGAAAGTTTTTGAGTGCCTTTGAACGGGCATGGTTGTTGGTCCAAAGGGGGTTGAGTATTTCAAAACTGTGATCTCCGGGGATTTTCCGCAAAACCCATCTCTGGTTTAAGAAAGGCCCGAAAAAAAAAAAAACATCCGTGAGGGGCAGTCCTGGGGGGCGGAAATCCCTTGTTGATGCCGGGTCAAAGGAGAATGGGCAATTTTTGAGCTGTAGAAAGGAAAACAGTGACTCAAATACCACCCGTTACAACCAAGGGGGGCAGAAGACACCTTTACGACATTAGGGCGAACTTTGAGCAGAGGGGCTACAGCAGCGAAACCCAAAACCCGGTGCCACTTTTCCTAAGAACGAAACGAGGCTTCAATTTCCCAAGCCATCAAAATTTGAACAAAAAAGATTGGAAAAACGTTCCCCTGTCTGATGGTTCTATTTGCGCGACATTGGGATGGTGGGTCAAATTTGGCTAAAAACATGAAACAGGACCACCGCCTTGTATCAACGATTCAGGCTGGGGGTTGGGGGTGTCATGGGTGGGGAATTTTTTTCTTTGCACTTTTTGGGGCCCCCTTGGTCCATTGAGATCGTTAAACAACCCTTGTTAAAACTACACGAAGAATTGAGGCAGTTCAAAGGGCAAAAGGGGGTCCAACCCGTTACTAGATGGTTACCAATAAAGGGGCCCCGGGAGTGTATTCTAATATTTTATATTTAAATTTATATTATAATTATATTATAAATATATATATATATATAAAAATTTATTATTTTTAAATATATTATATTTTATATATATTTTTTTTTTTTTTTTTTTTTTTTACCGGTCCAATTATATTTGGACACTGACACAAATTTTGGTTTTGTATCCTTTTATAAAAAATTTTCAATGAAAAAAACTATAACTTGAATGTTTTTCATAAAAGGTACAAAAAAAAAATTTTGTGTCGTGCCCAAATAAATAAAACCCTAACTGTATCAATTGCCAGCTCCTCTGCGAAAACCTGCGGGCAGATCAAGCATATTGGGTGTACAGAAATCCCTTTAAATATCAGTCCTTCTATGGTTCATATCGGGGGAAACTACGTATCTCCCAGCATGAGAATCGAATAAGCTTGCTGCAAAGGGGCTCCTTTTTTCTACCTTTACCCCACATTAAGGACCATTTCAATAGTTTTTTCCAGAAATGTTAGTGTAAATGTTGCCATGGATGCTTTTTGGGGGGAAAACACCGTTGGGTGTGTCACGGTACTCAAAAACTTTGAATCAAGGGGGTAATTAAATGGTGTCAGCTCTCCCCATATTCGGGATGGGGAAGGGGGGCATTTTAGTTTGGTGGACAATCCCCACAAACCTGGTTACTTCTTCCAAACCACTACTGAAAACACAGTCAAGTAAATATTGGTGATACTCATGCTTTATGCCAACCACTGGCAGACCATTCCAGTTTTTTTTTAATAATAAACTTAGTCAGGTAAAATTTTTTTTTTTTCAAAGAAAAAATTCTATAGTTTCCCCGGACTTGCTTTGTATTCTTCTGCACCACATTGCTTAATGTTGGTGCAGAGGGGGTTTTCCAATTTAAAACACATGGTGCTTTATTACACAAACGCCCACCCCATGGCCCCGATAGGCGTTCTATGAAACCACTGAAGTGAATTGGGCTGAGCAACAAGGGTGGTGTTGTTTTCAAGAGAGCAGCCATGTTTTTCTAATCCTGGACAACCCCAGGACATGTATGAAAAATTTTTAGGGCTAAAAACATCTTTTTGCCCATAAAACCCAAACAGAGCTCCCCCTTTTTTTTTTTTTTTTAGGACTATTGAAATAAAGGGGCGCTCGATGGTTTTCTATGGGCAACAAAGAAAGTCTTAGACCAAGAAATTTTTCATACATGTGGCCCTAAGTTTTGAGTTTCAAAAAAGTGGAGAAATTGAGTATGGGGGGTTTACTAGACTGGAGCAGGTAACATTTAAGGCTATGGCAAATATTTAACTAACCAAAATTTTTGGTCAGTTGGCCCACAGGGTAGCAGTGGGAAAACCCCCAATGGCCCCTGATATCGGGTGGGGGTTCATTTGGTAAAAAGGCAAAGAAAGAGGGAAAAAGCAATTTATGTGCTCCTTTTGTCTGTAGGTGGACCCAAGATCAATCAATGGTGGGCCCCAAGAATAAACTCCACTGGTGAGCCACAACAATCAACTCAACCTGTGGGCCCCAAAGACCCAAGTCAGATACTGCAACTAACATTTGATTCCTTCAAAAAAACCCGGCTTTTTGGGGAATGTCCTCAACCTCTGAGAAAGGCCCTGGCTATCCCCTGCTCTTGCATAGTTACGCTGGAGGAGAATAGTTATGTCCCCCCCTTTTCCCTTTGTGATATTATCCTTTACCAGGTCCCCAATCGTTCCCACCATGGGGTTGTTATACTTTCTCTGCTATCTTCTCTCCCAGTAACTTTCACCGCCACTTGTGTATGGCTGAGTAAAATAAATTTCTCCAGAATAACGTCATTTTAAAATTGTGTACTCTGTTAACAAAGTGGTGGGATGCACAGAAAATTTCCCATTATGACAGGGGAATGCTACTGCTTGACGGTGTTAAAATTTTGTGACAGTTCTGTAGTTCCGTAAATAGGGGTGAATTTTTTCCAAACCTGTCAACAAATTTTGAAAAACGCACCCTCTCTGCAGATGTCATTGTGTGCTGGAAGGAAATGCTCTATAACTCCACTACCAAAATGCTGACAAATATTGTAGAACTTCCCAGGGCTAAAAAATTACTTTCAGGGTTTTAAAATTTTTCCTACTGGAAACCCAAAGAAGCATTTTGCTATTATCAACTTTTAAAAAAACTTTGAACTCTCGGTTCCCTATTTATCAAAAAAAAATTTTTTGCGCCCCCTCTTGCACACAAAAGGAATAATGACATCTTTAAACTTTTGCATCTGTAGAGGAGCCGTTTTTATAAACGGGGCAGAGTTTGGAATAAGGCTACAAGTGAGTCCTTTCTGTTGTGGATCCTAGAAACATAAATTGTTACATGACAGTAGAGATCTTGGCATGGGGCCTTGCCTTCACTTTGTAGCATTTCCCTTTAAAGAGAACCTGTGATCTCTCCTGATAGGTCTATTTTAAGAAACACCTGTGCCCGTGAAAACAATTCTATGGGGAAACTTCTCTAAAAATTTTGGTTGGTTTCCCCTGTTATTCTCCTAAAAATGATTCTGAATCATCAGCTGGGTGTTACCCTGACCCCATCAGAAAAATTTTAGAGCCCCTACAGCTAAGTTTTGGGCCCGGGGGTAAAGAAAAAGAAAAAAAATTCCTTTTTGGGTGAAAAAGGGAAAAAAAATCCATTGATCATTGTTTTTGATTTAGTTCTTTTGGATTTTACAAGTACTTTTTTTCTATTTGTGCGGGGCAGTAGTATTCAGGGCCCAAGACCCGCCACGATCAGCGTGCACCATGTAAAAGTTTCTGACCTATCGAAACCATATGCCAAGCCAATTAAAAAACAAAAACAAAAAACAAAGATCAAATAATACCGTCACTAACACTGCCATTGGGGCTGAACCACTATAATGTTATGACCAAAGCAATACCAAACCAATTCCAATAAAAACAATATCAAAAAGAAATAATTTTTACAAAACATACCACAGTTTCCACCTAAAAATACTGAAAGAACCACCCTACTTTTACTGAAATAAACCCGGTAGTAGAATATCCCCCCCGTTTTGTAGTTAGGGGCCCCCGTGGGAAGGAGCTAAAGGGCCCCCTTTAAATAGGTAAAAAAGGGACCCCGTAAGTAGGGGGTAGGGGAGATTGAGG
>JAODAL010019529.1:0-71783 GCA_025379985.1 Phyllomedusa bahiana | reverse complement strand
GGTTAATAAAAAACTTTTATGACCCGGGTGAGTTTCCTTTAGTTTGCCGTACACAGGTCCGACTACAGAATCCAGGGCAGACTCAGAGGAAGGTAATTTTATCTATTCTGAACCCTTGATTAACTCTTCCTAAACAGCGGAATTAGATAAACCTTTTAAGGATATAGTGGGTATATATGTCGGACCTCTGTAAGAGGTTTAAAGAGAGATGAGCATAAATCTTTTAGGGCAAAGCCTAAAGGTGATATAATGTCGGTTTGGGGTGTTTGGGGCCACCAGTGGAGTTGGTTCTTGGGGCCACCAGTGGAGTTGATTCCTGGGGCCACCAGTGGAGCTGATTATTGGGACGAACCAGTAGAATTGTTTCTTGGGGCCACCAGTAGAGTTGATTCTTGGGGCCACCAGTGGAGTTTATTCTTGGGACCCACCTGTAGAGTTATTCTTGGTGCCACCAGTGGAGTTAATTCTTGGTTCCCAACAGTGGAATTGATTCTTGGGGCCACCAGTGGAATTGATTCTTGGGGCCCACCAGTGGAATTGATTCTTGGGGCACATCAGTAGAGTTGATTCTTGGGACCAACCAGTGGAATTGATTCTTGGGGCCCACAAGTGGAGTTGATTCTTGGGGCCACCAGAGGAAATGATTCTTGGGGCCACCAGTGGAGTTGATTCTTGGGGCCACCTTTGGAGCAGATTCTTGGGGACCACCAGTGGAGCTGATTCTTGGGGCGAACCAGTAGAATTGATTCTTGGATCCCACCAGTAGAGTTGATTCTTGTGGCCCACCAGTGGAGATGATTCTGGGGCCCACCAGTGGAGTTAATTATTGGGGCCCACCAGTAGAGTTGATTCTTGGGGCCCACCAGTGGAGATGATTCTGGGGCCCACCAGTGGAGTTAATTATTGGGGCCCACCAGTAGAGTTGATTCTTGGGGCCCACCAGTGGAGATGATTCCTGGGGCCCATCAGTGGAGATGATTCCTGGGGCCATCAGTGGAGACGATTCTTGGGGCCACCAGTGGAATTAATTCTTGGAGCCCACCAGTTGTCAAGGGGGCTGGCGTGGGTGCCGTCGCACCCCACGGCCGCCCCCCCTGGCCGCAGGGGGTCCGGCGCGGGTGCCGCAGCCGCCAGCGACCACCCACCTGCTGCCCATGCTCCTGCGTTGGTGTGCGTTTAGTGAGTCTTTATAGTGTTGGAGTTCCGTTTTATTACCCGTGTACCAGTCCATTCCGCTACGTTTCCTGACCTTGCCTGTTTGCCGCCTGGCCTGACCGTCTGTTCGTCTCTGACCACGAACCTCTGCCGCCTGCCCTGACCTCCTGCCTGTCCCCGACTACGTCTCTGGATTACGATTCTGTACCACGCATTACCCTGGCCGCCATCGCAAGCAAGTCACGTCAGGGGTAGCGACCTGGTAGCCTCACGCCGCAGCAAGTCCATCCCGCTTTGCGGCAGGCTCTGGTGAAAACCGGGGGCTACTTAGACTCCGCTCCCTGGCGTGGCTTAACTATCATCGCTTGCGGTGGTCCAGAGATTCCACCAACCCGTTACACTAGTGGAGTTGATTCTTGGGTCCCACCAGTGGAATTGGTTCTTGGGGCTACCAGTGGAGTTAATTCTTGGGGCCTACCAGTGGAGTTGATCCTTGAGGCCCACCAGTGGAGTTGATTCTTGGGACCAACCAGTGGAATTGATTCTTGGGGCCACAAGTGTAGTTGATTGTTGGGACCCATCAGTGGAGTTGATTCTTGGGACCTACCAGTGGAATTTATTCTTGGGGCCACAAGTGTAGTTGATTGTTGGGACCCATCAGTGGAGTTGATTCTTGGGACCTACCAGTGGAGTTGATTATTGGGGCCACCAGTGGAGTTGATTCTTGGAGACCACCAGTGGAGATGATTCTTGGTCTCCACCAGTGGAGTTGATTCTTGCGGCCCACCAGTGGAGATTATTCTTGGGACCCACCTGTGGAGTTGATTCTTGGGGCCACCAGTGGAGTTGATTCTTGGGGTCACCAGTGGAGTTGATTCTTGGGGCCACCAGTATAGTTGATTCTTGGGGTCCAAAATTTAATTCGGCATAACCCAAATCGAATCACTTGGGTTTGTGTCAAACCCTGTCTACCGATCCAATAAGTAGGGGCTCTTATCTGAATATTCAGCGAGTAGGAACAGACTTGACACGGGGCTTCTTTGTAGTTTGTTACCATGGAGACATATAAGTCTGCACAAGAACTTCAGACCCAAATCAATAGGAGATATTTAATCAAATCTTTGTGCAAAATTGCCTGGTTTGCATGGGAGCAAGAAAATGGTTGCAAAAAAATTCATCCCTTTCCAATTTTGTGCATTTTTTTACATTCACTAGACCTATTTTTTAGCAAACAGGTAGTCGCTTATTCATGAAGCCTTGCAATCCCCTTTATATTCAGGTTTCATCAGAGCAATGCCCGGCAGCGCTCCTTGTGGGATTTGACTGATGAATATTTGGATGAAGGCGTCTGACCGTTCCTCCTCGCCTGTGCCTTTGTTGCAGCTTGTCTATACTTAGCACCGTTGTGATCAGGCTTCTGAGGCGCAGGCTTCAAACACGAGCGAACAAATAGACAGATATATAATTATTTTTTTAATCTCGCCCCTGTCTGACCCGACAGGTCCTATCAGATGAAACACTGAGGAGAGATCCTTTCACAGCTGCTGCTGATCATGTACGCTTCATAGGGCCCTGATTCTCTCCTACCTGGAGGGCGATAGGTCCCACCTATGACCAGGACACGTGAACAAGCCGAATGGAATCCACAGATGCTTGATTAAAGATGCCTGGCATAGAATGGGTTCATTGTTTGGGTGTCAAGAACAGGCCCGCAGTTCATGTTTTTTTTTTTTTTTTGCATGGCCAGACAGATGAGATACTCGTCTATCACCGCTCTTATGATCCCAGGATATGAGTCTTTGAGATTAGAAGGTTCTAAAAAAATTTTACAGCGCCTCTCTAACTTTTAGGCTGAGTCTGGTATTGCAGCCTGGACCCATTTTCTTGAACAAAAATGTTCCCTTTTATTGGGGAAAAAAGATTAGACCATTTATCAAAATGTAATCCAGAGCTGGTCATCGATGGTGCTTAAGATGTTACTGATCCAAACGCAGAAAGGGGAACATATCTCCTTGGAGAGCGCACCATACGGTGTGTAGAGTTTTGAATTGCCTTTTTGCCCTCTACTAAGCATCTGCATATCACAAGGCATTATGGGAAAGGAGCTGAGAAGCTCAAGCACCCTCTATTGGATGTAACAAATCCTCAATTTGCTTTTGACTCACTGGGTGACATGTATCAATCTCGAGGCATCGGAGCGCACGTTTTCGCCCGATTTAAAGTGAAAGCTGCGCCTCATTTATGTCGGCGCCCGAGGTGCGCTCATACATGTGGTGTACTGATCTGTATATAAAATGAACAACAATATGGGGGTAACGAAAATAAACAAATAAAAATGAATTTATTGAATTAATTTTTTTTTTCGTTACCCCCATATTATTGTTCATTTTATATACAGATCGGTACAACTTCGTGAGTCTTATCATTTGATTTCTGCCATGTACAGTTTTATTATAGATTGCATTAGAAAAACCATAAGAGCGTCGCTCGCTCTCCCATTGGTCAAAATAACCGCGCCTCTTTTAACTTAGCCAATCACAAACAGAGCTCGCTCTGCATTTCTTTTCCCCATAGAACTCTATGAGATAAGGAAGGACACCAACAACTGGGCACAGAACACAGAAAGTAGTGATCCTAAATAGCCAGAGGTTAAAGGTGATTGACAGACAGAAAAGACATTGGCATGCACTGGCCCTTTAAGTCCCAGTCAGTGCACGTGCCCTAGTGGACAGCTGATAAGATGCGGCGGCAGAGGAAGGATGCCAACAGTAACAGGAGGAATGACCGCGAGCACAAAGTGGCACCCGGACCGCAGTGCAACCCGGTAGGGCAGTTGGATACCGGAAGCCGGACCGCGGCGTTACAGATACTTCGTGGTCACTTCAGAGTTCCCAAGGGATCGGTTCCCCATCAATTCTGGGTTTTTATAGTCAACTGAGTCTTGGGGCAACATGTATGAACGGGGCTGTGCCACTTTTCTGGTGTACTTTGAGTCAAGAAACTTGTCGTTGCCGTGTTCTATAGATGTACGAGCAGACATACGCTAAAACTTGGTGCATTCTGCACCAGACACTGCACTTATGAATGTCTCAAAGATGCGACAAAAATATGTCGCCCATAGTCTCTCCTGTGTTTTGGGATAAGAACCCGGAAGTGAAAAGAAGTGGATCCTGGGGTCATCAAAAGTGGCGGGACCGAGAGGTATCACTTTTTTCTATTTTTATCCCATCCAATACCCATTTAACTGTCATTTTATCAAGCTAGACAACCCTTATAACCCTGTTCCTCTTATTTTAGGGCTATAAGAATCTTTACATAGCTCCAGCTATCTATCTATCACAGAAACAATGAGCAACAAGTCAGCCTTCTCTCCTATAAGCAAGTAAAATATACATAAAATCTGTGCAGGTGGAGAGTCCAGATTGGCTTCATGACCAGTAAGTGATGGAATTTTCCATAGACATTGGGACACATTTATCATTGTAGTTGTGTAGGAAAGAATTCTGGCACAATTAGGGCCAAAAATAGTGGAGTACGTGCTTTACATCACATGTATTATGTGTTTTACACAGTTTATAGACACTTCTGCACCTTGTATAACAAAAGAGGTGTTGCTTTGGGGGAAAGTGGTGTGGCTCAATGTGCGCCGCCGTGTGCCAAATAATGCACAAAAAATTTGGCGCATTTTCTGGCATAAAGTAAGCCAACGTAAAAAAGGTGTAAAGTTAGACTAGACAATTGTACCATGCGGCAGATTTATCAACACAATGATACATGCGGCGTATTGTAAGACTGTCTAGTCCGACTTTACACTAAGGGTTACATGTCATGTGCAAATGAGAGGAAGGAACCAAATCATGGTGTTTTTCCGCCTTCCACTAATCCTTCTGCCTACATTCGACAGATGGTGGATAAGCTCTGGGTTTTCCTCAACCACAAAGGAGGCCGTGAAACAACCCAGTGGGTGACAGGACTTTCCATAAACAACACGGGAAAACAAGGGATGAAGAAGGCAAGTCATGGATTCCATTAATCCTACTCCCCAGTTTTGGACTGGGCCAACAGGTGGAGTTGATTCTAGGGGTCACCAGTTGAGCTGTTTCTGGGCCCACTGGTGGAGTTTACTGTAAATGACTGTACATGCCTCCTATACTCTGCCTCTTGCTTTTTGCCTCTCTTTCTTTGCTTTTCTGCATCTCTTGAGGCTTTAGCAGTTAAAAATCAACTCCAGGTCATGCTCAGGGGCTCACCAGGGGTTTCCCCTGTACCCTGTGGGCCTGTCTAAGCCGGGTTTTGCCTACAATCTATGGGTGGTGGGTAAGCCTTGGTTCCACTAACCACAAAAGAGGCTGTGATAAAACCCAGTGGGTGACAACTTTCCACAGACGTTGTTAGCAAACAAAGGAAGAAGACGTCAAATCATTGTGGACTCCACCTTCCACTAATCTGTCTATCTACAATGGATGGATGGTGTATAAACCTTGGCTCCCCTAACCACAAAAATGGCAATTCTACAACCCAGTAGTTCACAACTTTCCATAGACATCACTGGCAAACAAGAGAGGAAGAAGTCAAATTATGGTGGATTCCGCCTTCCACTAAACCTTCTGCGTACAATGAAAAGGTGGTGGGAAAGCCTTGACTCCCCTAACCACAAAAAAAGGCCATTCTACAACCCACTGATCTTTCCATAGACATCACTGACAAACAAGAAAGGAAGAAGGCAATTCATGGTCAATTCCGCCTTCCAATCCTTCTGCCTAAACTTGGAAGGTTGGTGGATCCCCTAACACCAGAAAAGGTAATCTACAACCCAGTGGTTCAAAACTTTCCATAGACATCATTGGTAAACAAGGAAGGAAGAAGCCAAATCATAATGGCTTCCATCTTAACTCTTCTACCAACAATGGATGGATGGTGGCATTGGTGGAAAAGCCTTGGGAACTACAAAAGAGTCGAAAAACAACCCAGTGAGTGAAGGAACTTTCCATAGACATCACTGGAAAACAAGGAAGTAAGAAGTCAAATTATGGTGGACTCTGCCTTACACTAATCCGTCTTTCCACGATGGAAGGGTGATGGGAAATCCTTGGATCCCCTAGCACCAAATAGGCCGTTCTACAACCCAGCAGTTCAAAAATCCATAGACATCATTGGCAAACAAGGAGGGAAGAAGCCAAATCATAATGAGTTCTTTTTTAATTCTTTTGCCTACAATAAATGTATGGGGGGTAAGCCTTGGGTTTTCCTTAACTGCAAAAGAGGCTGTGATAAACTCAGAGGGTGACAACTTTCCATAGACATCATTGGCAAACACGGAAGGAAGAAACCAAATCATAATGGCTTCCATCTGAACTCTTCTACCGACCATGGATGGATGGTGACATTGGTGGAAAAGCTTTGGGATTTCCTTACCTACAAACGAGTCGAAAAAACAATCCAGTCGGTGATGGAACCTTCCATAGACATCACTGTCAAACAAGTAAGGAAGAAGTCAAATCATGGTGGATTTTGCCTTCTTCTAATCCTTCTGCCTACAATGGATGGATAGTGTATAAGCCTTGGCTCCCCTAACCACAAAAAAGGCCGTTCTACTACCCAGTGGTGAAGAAATTTCCATAGACATCACTGGCAAACAAGTAAGGGAGAAGCCAAATCATGGTGGCTTCCGCCTTCCACTAATCCTTCTTCAGTGGATTGATAGTGGGTAAGCCTTGGGCTCCCTTAACCACAAAAGAGGCCCTAATACAACATAGTGGGTCAGAACTTTCCATAGACATCATTGGCAAACAGTGGAAGAAGAAGAAGCCAAATCACAGTGGCATCCACCTTCATTAACCCTTCTGCCTACAATGGATTGATGGTGGGTAAGCCTTGGGCTACCCTAACCACAAAAAGGCCGTAAAACAACCCCGCAGAAGAGAACTTTCCATAGACATTATTGCCAAACAAGGTATGAAGAAGCCAAATCATGGTGGCTTTTTGCCTTACACAAACCAGCAAATGATGGGTGGTGGCCAAGCCTTGGGATCACCTAACCATGGAAGAAACCTTGATAGAAGAGATAATACAAGAGGTCAGACTACTGCACAAATAAGCCACTAATGCTGTGTCATATACAGGAGATGCTCCCTCTTCCCACTTTGACTTTTGGTGGCGCTCAGCATATCTACAGTGGTATCAACCAGTCCAAGCATAGATTTGGCTATGGGACTCCCTTCTAATGTCTCACAAGGAATGGATAAAGATCAAGTCCTCCAGGACATTTTTGCTCTACAGACACCTGTCTGCATTTAAATATAATTTGGTCCATATGTTGCTGATCCTGGCCCTAAGCTGCAGTCTTCCAAAATCCTCTGCTTGTCCAGTGTCTGCACAGAGATTACTCTTGAAAGCATGAAGGGTATGCTCCAGCACCATAAAGGGTTCCACTTGATGTAGTTAAAACTTGACGTCACCTTTATTTGTTCATATTTAAAAAGGGCAACAATGTCATAGCACCACCAATATCAGTATCAGCAGACGCGTTTCGGGCAGCGAATACGGGCACATTCAGGCAACGAATACGGCTACTGCCCGAAACTCGTCTGCTGATATTGGTGCTGCTATGACCTTGTTGCACTTTTTAAATATAAAGAAATGAAGATGACATAAAGTTTCAACTACATCAAGTGCTGGTGTAAGGGGTTATACTTGTGTTGGGATGTTGACAGTAGTGGCTTGCCATGGGTAACCAGGGAGTAGGATGGCAAGCTCGAGGGGACAAGCTGAGCTTGCGCAGAGGGGGAGGTTGCAGTTGGTGATAGTGTAGTTAGTTGAGAGTCAGTCAGAGGAGAGTGTGACTATAAGGGTATGTTCACACGGCGTTTTTCAGATCTGTTTTTGGATCCGCTTTTGAGACCCAAAATGGACCCAAAAAACGTATCTAACAATGAGCAGTGTGATTTACATTAGTTTCAATGTATAACATGCATCTCCCTTCAGGCGAGTGATCGCCGCTGCGCGTTTACTTGCATCTTTTCGATGCTTTCTTCGGATCCGTTTAAAGAATTGTCATGTCAATTCTACTCATGTTTTACGCAAGTGAAATCCCCATAGGAAACAATGGAGTGCGGTGTTGGAGCCTGAAAAACGGATCCAAAAACGCAACACACTTTTGGGTACGTGTTGGGTACGTTTTGGATGCACTTTCCGCATCCGAAAAACGCATTGGGTTAAAATTTGAATGTCCGTGATTTGAAAGAAAACGCATTGAAAAATGGATCCAAAAAATACATACAAAAAGCATGGAAAACGTATCCAAAAAAGCATTTACAGATGCGTTTTTGGATACGTTTTATGGATGCATTTTGGATGCAGTTTTCAATGCGTTTTTCATGTAATGAAAAACAGATCCAAAAACGGATCCAACAAGTCAAACATCCGGCTCCAAGTTTTCTATATAG
The DNA here is from genome assembly GCA_025379985.1 of Phyllomedusa bahiana. Taxonomy (NCBI): domain Eukaryota; kingdom Metazoa; phylum Chordata; class Amphibia; order Anura; family Hylidae; genus Phyllomedusa; species Phyllomedusa bahiana. Next base: position 63,183 of record JAODAL010019529.1, on the reverse strand, counting down.
ATGTATTCCATATCTATGGAATGGTAATGGGTACACAGTTAGGGCCCTTATTTGCCAGCATTATGTATTACTTTTTAATTAGTGAAATTTGATGTCATCATATTATTTTTGGGACTTGTTTCCTCTCTGGTGCCACAAAAAAGTCCTTCAGATACCGTGTGAACATGAGACACAGTCAGTGTGGACAGACAAGGAGGGAGCAGTCCCCTCAGGCTGAGTTGAGGGGTGGACGATACTCCTGGAAGGAAAGAGAGAAAAGGCCTGTTAGGCCATGGACTTGTAAATGGTTAAAGTAGGAAAACCGGGGGAGGCCGGGGACAGTTCCCCACTCAAGATTCGGTGGAAAAGCATCGGTTAGAGAAGCAGCAGGAAGGCAGCAAGAGGCGCAGACCATAGTTGAAGAGCCTCTGGAGAGGTCAGGTAGAAGCAGTGAGGTGGGCAAGAGGAGAACCCGTCGGGAGCTGCGTGTATGTGGGTATGCTGAAGCTGCTGGATGCAGAGGCACCGGGGATGTGGTTGTTCTGTGACAGTTGCTAAAAGACAAGAGTAAAGGCCTTGTTCATCCTGGTTTGGTGGCGGCCAAGTTATTTCAACGCCGGTGCACCACACAGTCCCACACTGCACCTCTCCCCGCAATACAGAAGAACCTGAGGATACCAGGGAACCTGGAAGTGAGGGTATTTGCCCTGGACAATGGCAAGTTCAACCCATACCCTCCCTCTGCTGGCACAGAGGAACTTGGGGGTGTGGGTGGTTCCCACGGACGGGTGCAGTCGGGCGCCGCAGGTCACCCCATACTCTCCCGAGCAACATCCTTGTTATTTTACACTGGAGCATACACTTCATGCTTTCAAGATGGTTGAGACGCTCTGCGGGTCCACAGAGTTTTGCACCAACGCCCAGAGGACAAAGAGGTCCGTACAGGTGAGCGGGGAAAACATATTTTTATGAAACAGCGGTTACTTTGGTGATTCGCAGGCAAGGACGTTATCCCTTGAAAATCAAGCATTGTACAATCACCTCATGTAGTAGGAACTAACTGTGCCGCTAAACCGTGTCTGTCAACATGCATGACGACTCTTTCCAGACAAATATAGAAGTCAAAACACCACAAAAACCTCACCTAATGGCTTTGTGTGAATCCGGCCTTATAGTTAAATGTTGTGGTTTAGCGGCACGTCTGTAAGCAAGTTTGCTGTATGTCTCCAATAACAATGGTCAGAACTGTGAATTCAGCTCTGGAGTATAAGGCAGGCTGTACTTTAGGTTTAGTATGAGATAAATCTGTATTTATAGGTAGACTCATTTTCTATGGAGACTGTAGCATGCTGAGCAATGAAGGACAGGAACTATAAAGGGGTTCTCTGAGATTTAACATCTGATGTATCTGATAGAGAATAAAAACTAACAATGTTACATCGAGAAAAAGTGATCAAGAGATGAGATTTACTTATAGAGTATGGAGCTAGTTGCTGTTTATAGTGTAGAGTAACATGCACGACCACTTAGGGAGCCAATGCTGGTGGACACACATGCTCAGCCAGACTTTCCCTACAGCCAGGTCTCCACATAGTGATCCTATATTCACAGTGTATAGCACAATGTCCAGCAAACGAGCTGATTGCTGGAGGGCACACATGCTCAGTCACTCTCCTCACAGCCAGATCTCTGCATAGTGATCTCTGTCCACAATGTATAGCAATGTGCATGTCCACCTAATGAGCTGAGTGCTGGTGGACACACATGCTCAGTCACTCTCCCAACAACCAGGTCACTGCATAGTGATCCCTGTACACAGCGTATAGCAACATGCACGTCCACCTAATGAGCTGAATGCTGGAGGACACACATGCTCAGTCACTCTCCCCACAACCAGGTCTCTGTATAGTGATCCTATATTTACAGTGTATAGCACAGTATCCACCTAACGAGCTGAGTGCTGGTGGACACACATGCTCAGTCTCTCTCCCCACAGACAGCTCTCTGGATAATGATCCCCTGTACACGGGGTATAGCAATGTGCATGTCCATCTCATAAGCTGAGTGCTGGTGGGCACACATGCTCAGTCACTCTACCTACAGACAGCTCTCTGTATAGTCATCCTATATTCACAGTGTATATGTGCACGTCCAGCAATGTGCTCGTCCACCTAATGAGCTGAGTGCAGGTGGGCACACATGCTCAGTCACTCTCCTCCCAGCCAGGTCTCTGCATAGTGATCTCTGTACACAGTGTATAGCAATGTGCACATCCACCTAATAGGCTGAGTGCAGGTGGGCACACATGCTCAGTCACTTTCCTCACAGCCAGGCCTCTACATAGTAATCCCCTGTACACACTGTATGGTTATGTGTACGTCCACCTAATAAACTGAGTCTTGGTGGACACACATGCTCAGTGACCTTTCCCACAGCCAGGTCTCTGCATAGTGATCCTATAGTCACAATGTATAGCAATGTGCATGTCCACCTAATGAGCTGAGTGCTGGTGGACACACATGCTCAGTCACTCTACCAACAGACAGCTCTCTGTATAATGATCCCCTGTACACAGTGTATATCAATGTGCAGGCCCATCTCATAACCTGATTGCTGGTGGACACACTTGCTCAGTCACTCTCCCTATACCCAGGTCTCTGCATACTGATCCAATATTCACAGTGTATAGCAATGTGCATGTCCATCTCATAAGCTGAGTGCTAGTGGACACACATGCTCAGTCACTCTCCGTATACCCAGGTCTCTGCATACTGATCCAATATTCACAGTGTATAGCAATGTGCATGTCCATCTCATGAGCCGATCGCTGGTGGGCACACATGCTCAGTCACTCTCCCCATACCCAGGTCTACACACATGCTATGCTCAAAGTGTATAGCGATATGCCCATCCACCTAATGAGCTGAGTGCTAGTGGGCACACATACTCAGTCACTCTCCTCACAGCCAATATAAATTGTGTTCTGCCTTGTCAGGGAGGGGGCAAAGCCAAAGAATTATCATGGCAGTACAGCAGAGAAGACTCTTTCTGCAGGGGAAGTAAGAAGGGACTATATAGTCAGCTGCTAGAGGGAGAAGGAGACTGATTGTACCCATAACCTGTTTTCAGCTGCCAGAGGGAGAAGGAGACTGATTGATTGTACCTATAGCCTGTTGTCAGCTGCCAGAGGGAGAAGGAGACTGATTGTACCTGTACCCTGTTGTCAGCTGCCAGATGGAGAAGGAGACTGATTGTACCTGTACCCTGTTGTCAGCTGCCAGATGGAGAAGGAGACTGATTGATTGTACACATACCCTGTTGTCAGCTGCCAGAGAGAAAAGGAGACTGATTGATTGTACCCATACTCTGTTGTCAGCTGCCAGAGGGAGGAGACTGAGTGTACCCATAACCTGTTGCCAGCTACCAGAGGGAGAAGGAGGCTGATTGTACCTATACCCTGTTGTCAGCTGCCAGAGGGAGAAGGAGACTGATTGTACCCATAACCTGTTGCCAGCTACCAGAGGGAGAAGGAGGCTGATTGTACCTGTACCCTGTTGTCAGCTGCCAGATGGAGAAGGAGACTGATTGATTGTACACATACCCTGTTCTCAGCTGCCAGAGGGAAAAGGAGACTGATTGATTGTACCCATACCCTGTTGTCAGCTGCCAGAGGGAGAAGGAGACTGATTGTACCTATACCCTGTTGTCAGCTGCCAGAGGGAGAAGGAAACTGATTGTATCCATACCCTGTTGTCAGCTGCCAGAGGGAGAAAAAGACTTATTGTACCTATAACTTGTTGTCAGCTGCCAAAGGGAGAAGGAGACTGATTGATTGTACTCACACCCTATTGTCTGCTGCCAGAGGGAGAAGGACACTGGTTGATGGTACCCATACCTTGTTGTCAGCTGCCAGAGGGAGAAGGAGACTAATTGATTGCACCTATACCCTGTTGTCAGCTGCCAGAGGGAGAAGGAGACTGATTGTACCCATACCCTGTTGTCAGCTGCCAGAGGGAGAAGGAGACTAATTTATTATACCCATAACCTGTTGTCAGCTGCCAGAGTGGAGACTGCTTGATTTTACCCATACCCTGTTGTCAGCTGCCAGAGGGAGAAGGAGACTGATTGCACCCATACCCTGTTGTCAGCTGCCAGAGGGAGAAGGACACTGATTGATTGTACCTATAACCTGTTGTCAGCTGCCAGAGGGAGAAGGTGACTGATTGTACCTATAACCTGTTGTCAGCTGCCAGAGGGAGAAGGTGACTGATTGATTGTACCTATAACCTGTTGTCAGCTGCCAGAGGGAGAAGGAGACTGATTGCACTCATACCCTATTGTCAGCTGCCAGAGGGAGAAGGTGACTGATTGATTGTACCTATAACCTGTTGTCAGCTTGCCAGAGGGAGAAGGTGACTGATTGTACCTATAACCTGTTGTCAGCTGCCAGAGGGAGTAGGTGACTGATTGTACCTATACCCGGTTGTCAGCTGCCAGAGGGAGAAGGTGACTGATTGATTGTACCCATACCCTGTTGTCAGCTGCCAGAGGGAGAAAGTGACTGATTGTTCCTATAACCTGTTGTCAGCTGCCAGAAGGAAAAGGAAACTGATTGATTGTACCCATACCCTGTTGTCAGCTGCCAGAGGGAGAAGGTGACTGATTGTACCTATAACCTGTTGTCAGCTGCCAGTGCGAGAAGGAGACTGTTTGATTGTACCCATACCCTGTTGTCTGCTTCCAGAGGGAGAAGGTGACTCATTGTACCTATAACCTGTCCCCAGCAGCACAAATCAGCACCAAGAGGGACAAAAAAGAAGTAAAAAAAAAAAATCAATGAAAAGTGTATGTTGTATGCTACAACCACTGTAAATTATTTTAAAACATCATGTCAGGACTTCTAGTATGAGAATGATTCATGCTATAACCCTTCAGAGTAATGGAAACAAGTTTATAAAGTTCTTTTTTTAATTAAAGAACAAAATGTAATCTTATTTTATGACTCTACATGTAATGATCACACACTCCAACACAAAACAGCGAGAGGAGACACTGGTCAAACGAGTCTGACATGGTGCAGAGCTCCAAGATCAGCATCTGAGACAAATAATCCTCATTAAAAGGAATGATTCATCTCCTGCAACAACCTGAGGATACAAAACACATTTGAAGAGGGAGTCGGACAAACAGTGATTCATGACGGGGTCCACAAACCTCAGTGTTGTTCGCGCCGACCGTCCTGCTATTTATATTGGGTTCAAAAACAGCCGCTTATTATTACGTGGGATATCAGTCAGCGGCTCATCATTTCCACCCCGGGGCTGTAATTGAGTCAAGGCGAGACAGGGCGGAGCTCTGACACCTCATCTAAGGAGGGTGGAGTACCCAAAAAAAAGCGAGACCCCAATGGTAAGTGTAGGTGATGTTCCAACTAAAAGGGGGCCACCCCCCAAAACAAATAAAGCTTGTTGAAATAAGCACATAGCATCACGCTGTATAATGTCTGGGGCACCGTGTGAAGGGAATTTTTTAAAATTTTGTAATTCAAGTTCCTTTAATTTACCATCTACGGGACTTTCTTAAAGGGAACCTGACACGAATTATTTTTTTTTTTACTAATTAAAACCAGACACTGTTCCATATGCTTTTCTACTTCGCCATTTTTATTTTCTGATTGCAGATTACTCAATTCTGTTGTCTGTATAGGATTATGGGGGGCGTCCATCTTGGCTGAGCTGCTTTTTAACAGCATTTAGAGAGATGCTTTACAGCAGCTTCATGGGCACAGGAGCCTGTGAACGGGAGCAGACTCATTGACTTCTGTTGGAGAGTGTTGTGGGCATGCTCTGTGACCTGGGAAGAAGCATGGCAGGGAGGGGAGCTTTACATCTCCATTGTGATGGGGGATCATTTTTTCTATCATATTTGGGGTCTTTTTTTTTAGAGAACCTGCTGTGTACTGATAAGAGGAGACGCAGCATAATGATCTCACAAACATGAGGCATTAGTCTATTGTGAATGGTGAATCCTGTGTTATCTATACACATTGGTGTCACTTTTTAGAGTAACCCTGCTTGTACTGATAATGAGGAGACTGTGGAGAAGTGATCTCGCCAGAACAGGAGGCATTAGTCTATTGTTACTGTTGGATCCTTTTTTATCTGTACACATTGTTGTCACCTGTTAGTGTAATCCTGCTTGTACTGATAAAGAGGAGACTGTTGAGAAGTGACCTCTACAGAACAGGAGGCATTAGTCTATTGTAAGTGGTGGATCATGTGTTATCTATACACATTGGTGTTGCCTTACAGTGTAATCCTGCCTGTGCTGATAATGAGGAGACTGCGGGGAAGTGAGCTCTACGGAACAGGAGGCATTAGTCTATTGTGACTGGTGGATCCTGTGCTATCTATACACATCGGTGTCACCTGTCAGTGTAATCATGACTGTGGTGATAATGAGGAGACTGCAGAGAAGTGATCTCTACAGAACAGGAGGCATTAGTCTATTGGGAATGGTGGATCCTGTGTTATTGATACACATTGGTGTCACCTGTCAATGTAATCCTACTTGTGCTGATAATGGAGACTGCGGAGAAGTGATCGCTACAGAAAAGGAGGCATTAGTCTATTATGAATGGTGGATCTTGTGTTATCTTACATATGTGTCTTTTAGAGTACCCTCTTTATGATAATGAGGAACTGATGGAAATGATCGCTACAGAACAGGAGGCATTAGTCTATTGTGAATGGTAGATTCTGTGTTATCTATACACATTGGTGTCACCTTTCAGTGTAATCCTGCTTGTACTGATAAAGAGGAGCCTGCAGAGAAGTGATCTCTACAGAACAGGAGGCATTAGTCTATTGTGAATGGTAGATTCTGTGTTATCTATATACATTGGTGTCACCTCTCAGTGTAATCCTGCTTGTACTGATAAAGAGGAGCCTGCGGAGAAGTGATCTCTACAGAACAGGTAGTGTCAGGCTTTTATTATGCCTAGTGGCAAAAGTGAGAACTATTGGATTTTTAAATAAAATATTGATAATGGAAAATGAAAATGGAAAAACACAACCAAAAATTCTTCAAAATATTATTAACATAAAAAATAAGTTTGTGGTGAATTTACATGAGTTTATTTTTTTATATTTTATGTAGTACTATGCTATGTATTAGACTGCTGCAAAAGTACTAAAAATTGCTGGCGGGCGGACATTTATAACTCTAACACTATACAAGGTGGCAGGGCTTGATTATACTGATGTACCATAGGGAATGGTAGGTGTTGAAAGTCTCCACCATTGCCCCATAGCTCTTCAATGTTCTACAATGCCCCATCCCTGTCATGGCTTAAAGGGGTTTTCTCAGCACGCTGTTTCACAGTCACAGGCGGTTTTACACTCACTCTGTCCCTCAGGCTGTGAGTGGTTCTTGTCAGGGTAACGGTTCAACTAAACACTGAAAATACTTATTGCTTCTATAAGCAATAAGTATTTTCAGTGTTTAGTTGAGCCGTTACCCTGAAAAGTACGGGCGAGCTAATCTTCATTAAACAAAAGCTACAGGTGCTGTAAATATATGCTAATCTTGTTAGATAGAATTAGTCTTTCTCAGGAGCTCAGTCCCGTCAGTATGGCCTGTTGGTGGCTCATACTGAAGTCATGGAAGCTAGTAAGGGGGACCTTAGGTATTAGCCCAGAGCACTGAGGCTGTTTGAACTATGGTAAACCTTGGAGACCTGTGGGTGACGATGGGGGCATTTTTTTTGTTGGCACTGGGGGCACACGGTCTGTTTCTGTTATAGGGGCATTGTGATTTTGGGGCCATGTTGTTGACTCTGTGGTCACTGTAATCAATTCCTTAGTCCTGTTTTCTCAGTTTCATATTTGAATTCAGTGGCGTGTTTACTGGCCTGCAGTGACGAGCCACTGAGGACACCAGGTCTGTAGCTATGACGACCAGTGTTGGAAGCCTATCAGGAGAGATAAAACAGGTCTGAAGCTATAGTGACCAGTGCTGGGAGCCTATCAGGAGAGATCAAACAAGTCTGTAGCTATAGTGACCAGTGCTGGCAGCCTATCAGGTGAGATCGAACAGGTCTGTAGCTATAGCGACCAGCGCTGGCAGCCTATCATGAGAGATCGATTAGTTCTGTAGCTATCGCAACCAGGGCTGGCAGCCTATCAGGAGAGATGGAACAGGTCTGTATCTAGAGCGACCTGAGGAGCTGATGCGGCCCATACCAGAGGGGATATCTAGGAATAGGTAGGACACTGTTAATGGACATATATTGCAAAGTGACTTGTTTTTGCAAGATCTTTAACATAAAAGCAGCAATCCTTGTAGTGAGACAACCCCTTTAACTCATTGTGTCTGACACTGGGGCACCCTGGATAATGCTATAGGCACCATAGATGACTCTGGGATCTCTGTGGCTCTCATTCTCTACATGGCTATCTTTGTTGTAGGGGCGTTGTGACTGGCTTGAAGGCAATGTGGATGACTCTGGTGCCATTGTCTTTGAACCTTTCCACATTCGAGTTGGCACTGGGGCACCATGAATCATGTTGTAGGCACCATAGGTGACTCTGAGGTCTTTTTGGTTTTCATTGTCCTTGTTGTAGGGCACTGTGACTGGTTTGGAGGCCATGTGATAGATTCTGGGGTCACTGTCCTTGTCTTTGAACCTCTCTTATTCGGGTTGGCACCGGGGCACCATGAATCATGTTGTAGGCTGCATAGGTGACTCTTCTTGGCTTTCATTGTCCTTGTTGTTGGGGAATTTGGCTGATAATGGGATACTCTGGATAATGCAAAAGGCATCATAGGTGACTCTGGGGCTCTGTGGCTCTCATCGTGTGGTTTTGTGACTGATTTGGATGCTTTTTTTTAATTTTCTCACTGGGGCACCTTGGATAATGCTGTAGGCACCATAGGTGATTCTGGATTCTCATGGCTCTCATTTTCTATCTGGCTGTCCTTGTTATAGTGGAAATATGACTGTTCTGGGGGCAATGTGGATGACTCTGGGGTTGGTAGGACTGTCTTTGAACATTTGTCATTTAAGCTGGTACCTGGGCACCTTAGATCATGTTGTAGGCACCCTAGGTGACCCAGTGGTCTCTAGAGCTTTCACTGTCTTTATTTTAGGGGCATTGTGACTGGTTTTGGGGCCACGTGGATGACTTTGGGATTGCTATGACTCTCTTTGAACCATTTGTATTGGGGCTTACCATAGTGCACCTTAGATTATGTCGAAGGAACTATGGGTGACCATGGAGTCTCCATAGCTTTCATTGTCCTTGTTGAAGGGGCATTGTGACTGGTTTGGGGTTTCTCATTGTGGTTGGGACTGGGGCACCTTGGATCATGTTGTAGGCACTGTAGGTAACTTAGGGATCACTGTGGCTTTCATTGTCTTTATTATAGGGGCATTTTGGCTGACACTGGTGATATTGTGGCTAAAAAAACAAAACCTCCCACCCTGATTTATGGGTTGGATACCTACCTGTGTATTGGGATCATCTAGACTTTGCTTCTAAGTGCAGTTTCTAACCATAGTGTATTTTCCCAGCTTAGATTATGTTGAAGGCGCTATAGGTGACCATTGACTAGTCTCCGCAACTTTCATTGTCCTTGTTGTAGGGGCATTGTGACTGGTTTGGGGGCCATTGTGTTTGGGCTTCTCATTGTAGTTGGCACTGGGGCACCTTGGATCATGTTGTAGGCACCATAGGTGACCCAGTGGTCTCTGTAGCTTTCACTGTCTTTATTTTAGGAGCATTGTGACTGGTTTTGGGGCCATGTGAATAACTCTGTGGTTTCTATGACTGTCTTTGAACCATTTATATTGGGGCTTACAATGGGGCACCTTAGGTTATGTTGAAGGCACTATAGGTGACCATGGGATCTCCAAAGCTTTCATTGTCCTTGCTGTAGGGGCATTGTGACTGGTTTTGGGGCCATGTTAATAACTCTGTGGTTTCTATGACTGTCTTTGAACCATTTATATTGGGGCTTACAATGGGGCACCTTAGGTTATGTTGAAGGCACTATAGGTCCATGGATCTCAAAGCTTTCATTGCCTTGCTGTAGGGCTTTTGACGTTTGGGCATGTGAATACCTGTGGTTCTATACTTCTTTGAACCATTTATATTGGGGCTTACAATGGGGCACCTTAGGTTATGTTGAAGGCACTATAGGTGACCATGGGATCTCCATAGCTTTCATTGTCCTTGGGGCATTGTGACTGGTTTGGAGGCCACTGTGGTTGGGTTTCTCATTGTGGTTGGCACCGGGGCACCTTGGATCATGTTGTAGGCCCTGTAGGTAACTTAGGGATCACTGTGGCTTTCATTGTTTTTTTATTATAGGGGCATTTTGGCTGACACTGGTGATATTGTGGCTGAACAAACAAAACCTCCCCACCCTGATTTATGGGTTGGATACCTACCTGTGTATTGGGCTCATCTAAACTTTGCTTCTAAGTGCAGTTTCTAACCATAGTGTATTTTCCCACATTAGCCAGTTGTGAAGGAGGAATGCAGGGGACAGGGGTCCTGCAATTACTGAAACCATTTCTGTTCTGATTTGTCTCTTACCTGTAGGATTTGTCTTGACGAATATGAAACATCCACCAGACGTCCGTCCATTACATCCCCCACCGGTCAGCTCGCCTGCCTCATCCATATACTGAATACAGGTTCCTGCAGGAAAACACAAATACCGCCTTCACTTTTTTGATCACAATTGAGAATAATTAATCCCACAAAGCGTAAATTTCCTGGGCTTGTTTGCGAGAGAACATTTCAACAACTCAAGAATTATTCTAGACAAGAGATTGTGATTATACACTGAAAAAAGAGAAATTTATGCAAAATTTATGCTAAATAGTCACGAGCTGCAGTGAGGCCGGGTGTGGATTCAACCATGGCCACCAATGGCCGTACGAGATTCGCCAGTGACGTCTCTATTTCTCAGGCAATCTCATATGGCCGTTGACAGGTGCGGCGTGATCCGCAGGCGACTTCTGCACAGTGAGAACTCAGCCCTACAGGTCATTTCCCTTCTAAAATCAGCCTCTCAGATCATTAAAGGTGTGTTCTTGTCTCCTTATTTCTGGTTCTGTGTCCAGATTCAAATTTGCTATGAGATGGGAACATTGGCCATGCCTGCAGAGTTTTCCCTGTTCATATCTATGGGAGTTCTGACTATAGCTGAGCACATGCGAACTCTCATAGAAATGAATCAGAAGAACTGCACAAGCATGGCCATCTCTCCGTTCTCTGAGGCTGGTTCTTAAAGGGGTTGTCTCACTACATTGATTCCTCTCACCTCAGTCCTGTTTTCTTGGTTTCACTTTGAATTCAGGGGCGTGTTTACTGGCTTCTACTAGGTTGCAGTAGAAGCCAGGTCTGTAGTTATAGCAACCAGTGCTGGCAGCCTATCAGGAGAGATTGAACAGGTCTGTAGCTATAGCAACCAGAGCTGGCAGCCTATCAGGAGAGAGTAAACAGGTCTGTAGCTATGGCAACAAGCGCTGGCAGCCTATCATGAGAGATAGAACAGGTCTGTAGCTATAGCGACCTGAGGAGCTGATGCAGCCCATACAAGAGGGGATATCTAGGAATAGGTAGGACACTGTTAATGGACACATATTGCAAAGTGACTTGTTTTTGGAAGATCTTTAACATAAAAAGCAGCGATCCCTGTAGTGAGACAACCCCTTTAACGAGCTATGAGCCTGCTGCAGACCTGGAAATACGGAGATGAGAACACTCCCTTAAGGGGTTGTCTCACCATGATGTTTCTTATAGCCACAGGCAGTCTCAAATTCACTCTTCCTGGAGAGGCTGTGGGCGGTTTTATTGCAGTGATTTGCATATCAGCTTCGTATTCCCAGCTCTTCTAATTGCATTGTCATGAGTACAGGAGATGTAATTTATAGTGCAGAAGTCTGCAGAAAACAGGAAGATTGACCATGCCTGCGGAGTTCTCCTTGTTCATTTCTATGGGAGTTCTGAATATAGCTGAGCACAGAACTCTCATAGAAATGAATCAGAAGAACTGCACAAGCATGGCCATCTCTCTGTTCTCTGAGGCTGGTTCTTAACGAGCTATGGGCCTGCTACAGACCTGGAAATGAGGAGATGAGAACACTGCCTTAAAGGGGTTGTCTCACCATTCTGTTTCATAGAGCCACAGGCATTTTCAGATTCACACTTTCTCTCTCTTCCTGGTCAGGCTGTGGGTGGTTCTATTGTAGTGATTTGCATATCAGCTTCGTATTCCCAGCTCTTCTAAATTCACTGACATGAGTACAGGAGATGTAATTTATAGTGCCGAAGTCTACAAAGCTCAAAGTAAACAAGATTAGGTAATTTATCTCCTTTGTTTGTTAGAGATAACACACTCTGTTCTCAAGCTGCCGGCACTCCTGGTGACGTCACTCCCTGCTCTCTGTCTAATCAGGAAGGGATGGATGGTAACCAGAGACAGAAACCTGTTTGCACTCAGAGCTTATAATATCTTCATCTCCTGACCAAAGTAATATCAAAAGTGCAGTGTCTTTGGAAAAAGTCTTGATTTAACGTTCCCTATATGTTGAAATCAAATTTTTGTAGTGAGTAAACCCCTTTAAGGGAAACATAATACACTGTGTTATTCCTAGTGCATAGCCAGAGGGGGAGGAGCATGACAAAAAATACCAAAAAGAGTAACACTGTGTTGTGCTCCACCCCCTCAGTGACCACGCTAACAGTAGTATATTCTTTTGATCTACACCTGGAGTGTACCTTTAAGATTATCACTATATATATATTAAATAATATTTTAATATATATTATATATATAATTATATATATAATATATATAATAAAATTTAATCTGGGAAACCTGGACAACAGCCCTAACAAGACTATAGACATTGATGGCGCTCATTTGTACTCGGAACTCCCATTGATTTCAATGGAATCTCCATACAAAATGGACACATTTCGGGGTCGTTCTTAAAGGGGTTGTCTCACTACATTGATTCGTCCTGTTTTCTTGGTTTTACTTTGAATTCAGGGGCGTGTTTACTGGCTTCTACTAGGCTGCAGTAGAAGCCAGGTCTGTAGCTATAGCAAAACCCGTGTTGGCAGCCTATCATGAGAGATTTGAAAAAGGTCTGTAGCTTATAGCGACCATGCTGGCAGCCTATCAGGAGAGATCGACAGGTCTGTAGCTATAGCGACCTGAGGAGCTGATTTCGGCCCATACAAGAGGGATATCTAGGAATAGGAAGACACTGGTTAATGGGCATATATTGCAAAGTGACTTGTTTTTTGCAAATCTTAACATAAAAAGCAGCAATCCTTGTAGTGAGACAACCCCTTTAAGACAGGTTCAGGTCCCAGAGATGGGACCTGCATCTATCAGACATTGATTGCGTATCCTACTGATATGCCATCAATGTCAATGGTGAGAACATCCCTTTAATATCTTCCGACCACCCGTTGACTATAAACGTCTTGGTAATGGTTGTAAATCTTTGCACGGGGGTTCTGGGATGAACTGTGCAGCTGCGCGGGTGGAGAGCCGGCTGTCCCTCCTTTCCCAGCGCTTGATACCAGCCCCAGTTACAGGGGAAATCAGAAAAAATTAAAAACTAAGGGCGACATGTCAGAAAGGAGGTGCCTCCATGCCAGTTTTAAGGCGTATTAAATGAGTATATAGTGCGCCTCAGTGAATGAACCTGACAAAAATCTGGTGTCTGGTCTACCTTGCATAGTATAATTGATGCGCCTAATCTATATGCATAGCATAATGTAGGCGCATAGCGTATCATTGCTAGCATATGTAATGTGCCTACTGTAGGCACATTCAAATGTGTTGTGCCCGGCGTATAATGCGCCTAGTTTTGGTGTATAGAGAATATGGCATTTAAAATTTTTTGGGTGCAAAATATACCAAAACTATGGTGCCAAACTATGGGGAGGCCACAATATGTAAAATAAAATGATAAAAAAAAATACAATAAAATATTATAAACAAAAAAATTAACAGACCAAACCGCATCTTTTAGCCCTGCCCCGACGATCCTACAACTTTATATCACCTATATTTAAATGTCTGAGGGTGAAAAGAGACAACGTATTTTAACATGACTTTTGCTGTAAAAAAAACAATTTCATTTTTTTAAATTATTTAATTTAATAAACTTTTTCATTTTTTTAAATTATTTTCCCTCACATTATAAAAGTAATGTAATGGAAAAATTACATTAAAAAGCCTAACAAATCACAGAAAAAGGGGAAAAAAATAGTAGAATTACCACATGTGAAAAAGCTTTATAGCGTTCAAACCCAGTCAGGAAGTGGTTAAAGGGGCTTTACCACAAATTAAAATTGATGTGGGAAGCTTGCAAATTAAATAATAAACATTTTCACCATTCTTCATTATTAAAAATTCTGCACTATTTTTGATTTAGCTGCTCCTTTAGTGATTCATAGTGTATAGCTCGTCTCCAGGGGATATGACCAGTGACGAGAGCTCAGTCCTGGCTGCACATGCTCAGACATCACCTCTCCTCTCAGGCAGCTACTGTCAGTCTCTTCCCTGCTTAGTAATCACACACACTCACTGCAGAGTAAGTGTTCAACCCCAGGTGCTGTCATTCTACTCCCGTCCTCTGTACTCCTTAGTAGTCACACAAACTCACTGCTGAGCGAGTGTTTAACCCCTGGTGCTGTCATTCTACTCTTGTCCTCTGTGCTCCTTAGTAATCACACACACTCACTGCTGAGCGAGTGTCCAAGCCCAGGTGCTGTCATTCTACTCCCATCCTCTGTACTGTATAGTAATCACACACACTCACTGCTGAGCGACTGTTCAACCCCAGGTGCTGTCATTCTACTCCTGTCCTCTGTACTCCTTAGTAATCACACACACTCACTGCTGAGCGAGTGTTCAACCTCCAGGTGCTGTCATTCTACTCCCATCCTCTGTACTCCTTAGTAATCACACACACTCACTGCTGAGCAAGTGTTCACCCCAGGTGCTGTCATTCTACTCCCGTCCCTCTGTACTCCTTAGTAATCACACACACTCACTGCTGAGCGAGTGTTCAACCCCAGGTGCTGTCATTCTACTCACGTCCTCTGTACTCCTTAGTAATTAGTCAAACAATGCAAATAAATAAATAAAAAGAAACCTTAATCAGGTATGTGCATTGAGACAAAAAAATCAACATGTTCGGTTCCTGCAGGGATTTGACCTAGGACCCCCCTAGGACCTAGGACCCCCAATGCTGAAAGGCAGAAGTGCTAACCCCTCAGCTACATTGTAGCCACTCACAGCTCTTTACATAAACAGATCTTTGTTTGTCTAGAGTGAGTACAGCGTGGGGAGAGGCATGGTGATGTCAAGCCTGCTGGGTCACATGATATGCAAGTCAAACAAATCATACGTACCCCTTTTGAACACACTGAAAACTGCAGCAGGACAAACCCTGCGTGAAATGCCTTCATGGTAAAACCATAGCAACAAATCAGAGCTCAGCTTACATTTCCTATAGTGCGCTGGAAAAAATATAAGCTGAATTTTGATTGGTTGCTGTGGGCTCTGATTGGTGGCTATGGGCTCTGATTGGTTGCTATGGGCTCTGATTGGTTGCTATGGGCTCAGATTGGTTGCTATGGGCTCTGATTGGTTACTATGGGCTCTGATTGTTTGCTATGGGCTCTGATTGGTTGCTATGAGCTCTGACTGGTTGCTATGGGCTCTGATTGGAGGCTATGGGCTCTGATTGGTTTACTATGGGCTCTATTGGTGCTATGAGCTCTGACTGGTTGCTATGGGCTCTGATTGGTTGCTATGGGCAACAAAGACAATCTTAATATAAGACAGTTTTCATACATAAAGCCCTAAACCCACCATGTAAGCACAGGTAAAATTTCAACAATAAAAACCTAATTGTATCCCCCATCGAGGGCAGATAGCGAATCCAAGTAATTGTGTGTTACAACCGTCCATACTGCCTATGATACAGAACATTGGTCGTCCTTTGTGCGCCTTATTTCCAGCGCCTCTCCTGTTTCCATGTGTCGCAATGTGACCCAGGAGGACGCTTCCTAAATGGCCCCAACTTAGCTCTGTGACCTACAAATGCTTATTTTAGTTGAACGTGTTGACGGAGAGTCCGTGCCCGCAGCATGTAGCTACCGACCGTCTGTAAACAATCCGCAGACACTTTGCTGCTAAGCAGGTGCATCCGAGCACTTTGGGGACCTCTATGTTGTAAAATTCCTCCTTCGTATGTTTAATGAACTTGTTTCCGCCATGATTCTTCCAGTCATTATCACTTTTTCCCTTTGTTAGGCATGCTGTTGCATCCATAGCATCCCCAGACATTATAGGTTACTTGAAGGCTTGGACTGTCCTACATGGGGAGTGGACCACTGGGCATGTTGAGTCCCTGGGAATGGTGGACCTCGGGTTACTTTTCAGGGACAAAGGCAGCTAAAGAAAGGCAGAGTCTAAGAGTCATGTACAGATGTTGCAGGGTGGACCCCAAGAATCCACTGGTGGCCTCAAAAATCAACTCCACTGATGGGCCTCGAAAATCAACTCCACTGGAGGCCCCAAGAATCAACTCCACTTATGGGCCCCAAGAATCAACACCGTCTCCACTGGTGGGCCCCAAGAATCAGCTCCACTGGTGGCTCCAAGAATAAACTCCACTGGTGGGCCCCAAGAATCAACTCCGTCTCCACTGGTGGCCCCAAGAATCAGCTCCACTGGTGGCGCCAAGAATAAACTCCACTGGTGGGCCCCAAGAATCAGATCCACTGGTGGGCTCCAAGAATCATCTCCACTGGTGGCCCCCAGAATCAACTCAACTGGTGAGCCCCAAGAATCATCTCCACTGGTGGGCCCCAGAATCAACTCCACTGGTGAGCCCCAAGAATCATCTCCACTGGTGGCCCCCAGAATCAACTCCACTGGTGGGCCCCAAGAATCAACTGCAAAGGTGGCCCCCAAGAATCAGCTCCACTGGTGGGCCCCAAGAATCAACTGCAAAGGTGGAACCCAATACTCAACTCCACTGGTGGGCCTTAAGAATCAACTCCACTAGTGGGCCCCAAGAATCAGCTCCACTGGTGGGCCCCAAGTATCACCTCAACTTGTAGGACTGAAGACTCAACTCCACTGGTGGGCCCCAAGCATCAACTCCACTGGTGGGCCCCAAGAATCAACTCCACTAGTGGGCCCCAAGAATCAGCTCCATTAGCAGGCCCCAAGAATCACCTCAACTTGTAGGACTGAAGACTCAACTCCACTGGTGGCCCAAGCATCAACTCCACTGGTGGCCCCAAGAATCAACCCCACTGGGGGGCCCCAAAACAACCCCCCCCCTAAGGGGGGGGCCCAAGAATAAATTCCCGGGGGCCCCAAGAATCACAGTCTGACATTGGTTACATTCTAATATATATAATGTTGCTCCCTCTTTTAAAAGAAATGAGAAAGAGAGAAGGAAAATGCAGCTTCATCACCCCTTCTCCCCACTACTGACTAAAAATATAAAATATTTTTAAAAAAATATAAAAAATATTTAAATATTATTTTAAAAAATATATATATTATATAATATATAAAAAGAAAAAGAGGTACAGGGGGCAATTACGTATATCACAAGGGATGATGTATAAAAAGTATTATATGGGAACGTGCTAGTCTTTCCTGAAACGTGGGCGAGGCAGCTCCCTCCTTGAAGCAGCAGTTCCTTTCTGCTGCAGTGTTTTTACGTGACCTTTATTTTGTGGATATGACCTAAAAGGCCACATAGCTTTCTAATAGCAGCTGTTGAGTGAAATTTACAAGGCGAGATGCACTCCTTTATGAACTATCTGTAACAGGATCCGACACAAGCTGGTGCCACCTCTTGGCACTTGATGTCACAAGCTTGTTTGGCAACAGGATATACTGAGGAATGCCATTCACAATGTGTGCCCCCTGCGTGACACGATACTCGCTGAAGGACTAGTTAAGAATATTTTTGTGAAGAATAAACATGCAGCTATGTATTGATGGCGGCTGACCTACGTGCTGCCTATTTTTGCCAGGATGGGACGGGCAAAGTTTTAGCTTTTTTTTTTTTTTTTTTTTTTTTTTTTTTTGTTTCAAATTTTTTTGGAACGAGCCTTAGGGGAATTTTTCACACGGCGTAATTGCGGCACGTACATACGGGCCCCAAATTTCGCCGGGGGGTTTTTGGAGTCACACTATCAAAACCTAAAACCCCCGGCCGGGTGAGCGGGGAGCCCCCCGGCCCCATTTTACACCCTTAATCGCGGGGCGTATTCGCCGCAATAATTGGCGTCACTTATCTCCCCCCGCTACAATACATCGTATTGTGCAGGGGGAGGAGGGGTAATCCATAGTTTTTCATGAAACTATGGGTTAAACCCTAATTTCGGCGGCATCTCGCTCGAATTAGAGCGCAAATACCGTGAAATGCACCCGAAATTGCCTTTGAACATACCCTTATTTGAGCATTTTCCATTACTAAGCACTGTTCCACTTTACACTTGGAAAAGATGTATATACAGGGGTGGCTAGGGCCCACTGGTGGAATTTCATTCTGGGAGCCCACATGTGGAGTTGATTAATAAGCAACCCAGTGGAGTTGATTCTTGGGGCCACCAGTGGAGTTGATTCTTGGGGCCACCAGTGGAGATGATTCTTGGGGCCCACCAATGGAGTTGATTCTTGGTGCCCAGAAGTGGAGTTGATTCTTGGTGCCCAGCAGTGGAGTTGATTCTTGGAGCCGACCAGTGGAGATGGTTCTTGGGGCCCCATCAGGGGAGTTGATTCTTGGGGCCCACCAGTGGAGCTGACTCTTGGGGTCCACCAGTGGAGCTGATTCTTGGGGCCACCAGTAGTTGTTGTTGGGCCCACAGTGAGTGATCTTGGTCCCCAGAAAATTCTTGGGCCACCGTGGGTGATTCTTGTCCGACCAGTGGAGTGATTCTTGGGGCCCATCAGTGGAGTTGATTCTTGGGGCCCACCAGTGGGGTTGATTCTTGTTGCCAACATGGTTGATTTGGCCCACCAGTGGAAGATGATTCTTGGGCCACCGAGTTATTGTTGTCCAGCGCGATTGATTCTTGGGTCCACCAGTGAGATGATTCTTGGGCCCCACCAGTGGAGATATACTGGCCACCACTGAGTGATTCTTGGGCCACCAGTGGGGTTGTTCTTGTTGCCACCAGTGAATGTTCTTGGGGCCACCAGTGGTTGATTGTTGGCCACCTGGATTGATCTTGTTCGCCACCAGTGGAGTTGATTCTTGGGCCCCACCAGTGGAGATGATACTTGGGCCACCACTGGAGTTGATTCTTGGGCCCACCAGTGGGGTTGATTCTTGTTGCCACCAGTGTGGTTGATTCTTGGGGCCACCAGTGGAGATGATTCTTGAGGTCCACCAGTGGAGAAGATTCTAGGGCCCACCAGTGGAATTGATTCTTGGTGCCCACCAGTGGAGTTGTTTATTGGAGCCCAGCAGTGGAGTTGATTCTAGGGGCCATCAGTGGAGGTGATTCTGGGGACCCACCAGTGGAGTTGATTCTTGGGGCCCACCCTACAGCTATTGTACATGCCTCTTGCTTGTTGCCCCTTTCTCTTTGCCTGTCTGCCTCTTCCATTGACGTATATTCAGTTTAAAAGAAACTCCAAATCTGCAATGCTCAGGAGCCCACTGGGGAGGATTCCCTTGTCCCCCTGTGGGCCAGTCCGAGCCTGTATACACTCCAGAACTACATTGAGAATGTTGATGGTTGTTACTTGGAATCTGTCAACACTCTGCTGACAGACCCTCCCTAAACAGTTCACAACACAGGTCCGGCACCCATCTTCTCTATTAAAAAATTGAGTCTATTGCTTCCTAATGGTAATTAACTTCAGTTATGATTAAGGACTTTTACGGTCAGAAACGCGTCAGTGAAGTGGACCTTCTTATGTGTTTTCAGTGACGTTCCCTGATTATTGGTTTTATATATAAAATAAGGGCGACATGTATGAAACTTGGCATCGACACGCCCGTTCTAAATCGATATAGAGGAGTGTAGAATGCGACAGTATGTATGTACCTGTCCTATGTGGGTTCAGAAATCTGGTGTGTAGTGTGCCTTGCCTTAAATAGCATATATTTGGAGTATAGCATAGCATATCTTTGGTGCATTCAAAAGTGCCATACCTGGCGTAAGTTTTGGCACGAGACTGTTCATATATCTATAGAACAGGGCTACGACAAGATCCACCCAAAAAATGTTCCGCCCCATTCATACATGTCACCCTAAATTTGGAATTGAGAAGACGGGTTCTGGACCAGTGTTTTGGACTGTTTATGGATTTGAAATGATACCCCTGGAGTAGCGTCGGTCTTGTGCACACAGGGGTAAGCGGCTCCTAATTTTTTTGATTTTTGTTTCTATGACGTACCATCCCTATCTACTTTGCTGATACCTTACACTCAGGCTCGGACTTAAAACAATTGGGCATGAGATACATGAGGTTTTCAGGGTGTACTGAAATTTAATATACATGCTGCAATATGCATGAAAATTACAAGGTGTGGACCTACCCTTCGTGGAGGAGAGCTCCCGCTGTAGCCAGTTGCCTTACAGTTATATAAAAAGAAGTCTAATCTGCAAATGAGAAAGGAAAAAGTTTTGAAAAGTTTCAGAAATTTTGCAGAAAGGAGAAAGTTTTGAAAAGTTTCAGAAATTTTGCAGAAAGGAAAAAGTTTTGAAAAGTTTCAGAAATTTTGCAGAAAGGAAAAAGTTTTGAAAAGTTTCAGAAATTTTGCTGCAAGGAAAAAGTTTTGAAATGAGGCAGAATAGGGTCAGAATGGAGAGTCACGCTTGTGTATGAATCTTCATTCTGTTATTAGTGATACGACTAACCAGCTAACTTGGTTGTGGTACTGAATTGAATTTCCCAGGCGATATATCCTACCAGCTACACTGCGGCGTCTCATAGTATCACATTCTGAACTCCTTTCCCATCTTGTAGCATTCATGGTATTTCACTTATGCCTGACTCCCATCTTCCACTACTCATGAGACCTCCCTCAGGCACCCAAGTGTTAAGTCATAAGTAACAACTGGGTCACTGCTTCTAGTTCTTAAATAAACTTGAAACTGGATCTTGTTATCCTCTCCTATAGACGTAGGCAATTTGTATTGTAGAGACCTTCTACTGTAAATGATAAGTAATAAACCATGGGAGGAAAAGGAAATTGGCCCCTTTGTGCAGTACTGGATTTTGTTTACAAGGTCAATGCCGTGGACCCCTAAGGATGAGCGCTGTGGGCCCTGCCAGCCGACGTTGTTGGGGGCCAGTGCCAGCCGACATTGTTGGGGGCCAGTGCCAGCCAACGTTTTTGGATGCCAGTGCCAGCCGACGTTGTTGGGGGCCAGTGTCAGCGGACGTTGTTGGGGGCCAGTGGCAGCTGACGTTGTTGGGGGCCAGTGACAGCCGACGTGGGTGGAGGCCAGTGCCAGCCGACATTTGGGGCCAATACAGCCCGGTTTTTTTGGGGGCCATGCCAGCGTTTTGAGGCCAGTGCAGCTGAGTTGTTGGGGGCCAGTTGCCCCGCCCTTGGGGGCCCGTGCAGCCACGTTGTTGGGCCAGTGCCCGCCGACTTGTGGAGGCTAGTGCCAGCGACGTTTTTGGAGGCTAGTGCCAGCCTTGGAGGCCAGTGCCAGCCGACGTTGGTGGAGGCGAGTGCCAGCGGACGTTGGTGGAGGCTAGTGCCAGCCTTGGAGGCCAGTGCCAGCCGACGTTGTTGGCGGCCAGTGCCAGCTGACGTTGTTGGAGACCAGTCCCAGCCGCCGTTGTGGGGGGCCAGTGCCAGCTGACGTTGTTGAGGGCCAGTGCCGGCCAACGTTGTTGGGGGCCTGTGTCGGCTGACGTTGTCGGGGGCCAGTGTCGGCCGACGTTGTCGGGGGCCAGTGCCAGCCGACATTGTTGGAGGCCAGTGCCAGCCGACGTTGTTGGAGGCCAGTGCCAGCCGACGTTGTTGGGGGCCAGTGCCAGCCGACGTTGTTGGGGGCTAGTGCCAGCCGACATTGTTGGGGGCCCAGTGCAGCCACTTTTGAGGCCATCCCAGCCGACGTTGTTGGGGACCAGTGCCAGCCGATGTTGTTGGGGGCCAGTGCCAGCCGACGTTGTTGGGGGCCAGTGCCAGCCGACGTTGTTGGGGGCCAGTGCCGGCCGACATTTTTGGGGGCCAGTGCCAGCCGACGTTGTTGGGGACCAGTGCCAGCCGACGTTGTGGGGGGCCAGTGCCAGCCGCCGTGTTGGGGCTATTTGCAGCCTTGGAGGCCAGTGCCAGCTGACATTGTTGGAGGCCAGTGCCAGCTGACGTTGTTGGGGGCCAGTGCCAGCCTTGGAGGCCAGTGCCAGCCGACGTTGTTGGAGGCCAGTGCCAGCCGACGTTGTTGGACACCAGTCCCAGCCGACGTTGTGGGGGGCCAGTGCCAGCTGACGTTGTTGAGGGCCAGTGCCTGGCCAACGTTGTGGGGGCCTTTGGGTCGGCCCGACGTTGTGGGGGCCAGTGCGCGACGTTGTCGGGGGCCAGTGCCGGACGACATTGTTGGTGACCAGTCCCAGCCGACGTTGTGGGGGGCCAGTGCCAGATGACATTTTGGAGCAGTGCGCCGACGTTGTTGGGGCAGTGCCACGACGTTTCGGGGCGTGCACGACTTTTTGGGGCCAGTGCAGCTGACGTGTTGGGAAGGTTCTTTTGGTTCAGGTTTTTTGAGGGAAAAAAGCAATGGAAACGGTTGTTATGCTGCAGACGCCTACAAGGAAGCCGCCATGAGTAAAACCCAAACTTATGAATGGCTCTTCTGTTTCAAAAGAGGATAAATGTGAATTAAAGGGGTGTTCCCACCAAACACTTTGATGGAATATGGGTAGGATAGGTCATCGAAGTCTGATCAAATCTGGAATCTGCCCCTATTCCGGGAACGGGCCACCTAAAGTCTCGACTGAGAATGGAGAGTCACGCTTGTGTAAGAATCTTCATTCTGTTCTATGTGAGGAATACAACCGAACACAGTGA
The DNA here is from genome assembly GCA_025379985.1 of Phyllomedusa bahiana. Lineage (NCBI taxonomy): Eukaryota > Metazoa > Chordata > Amphibia > Anura > Hylidae > Phyllomedusa > Phyllomedusa bahiana. The sequence goes on along the minus strand of JAODAL010019529.1, from coordinate 40,094 downwards.
TTCCCTTTAATGGGAACTCCCATAGAACAGAATGGAGAACACAGCGCTCCTCTGTACTGGGAACTCCCATCGAACATAATGGAGAACACAGAGCTCCCCTGTACTGGGAACTCCAATAGAAAAAATGGAAAACACAGCGCTCCTTTGTCTGGGAACTCCCATAAAACAGATGGAAAACACGGCTCCCTTATGGGAACTCCCATAAAACAGAATGGAGAAAAAACAATCTCCCCCTGTATTTGGCAACTCCCAATAACAAATGGAGAGCCACGCTTGGTCAACCTTAATTCTTTTTAGGCGGGTACCCCAACAATGTTTCCCGTACGGGGAACCCCCATAGAACAGAATGAGAACACACGCCCCCTTACTGGAAACTCCCATAGAACAGAAGGGAGAAAATAAGTTCCCCTGTACGGGGAACTCCCATAGACAGAATAAAAAAACACAGCGCCCCCCCTGTACTGGAACCCCAAAAAACAAATGGGAACAAAACTTCTTGTAGGGAACCCCCCCATAAAAACAATGGAGAACAAGCGCCCCCCTTAGGGGAACCCCCATAGAACAGAATGGGAACACAGGCTCCATTACGGGGAACTTCCATAAAAACAAAGGAGAACCAGCGCTCCCCTTACTGGGAATTCCCAAGGGGAGAAGGGGAGAACACGCCCCCCTGACTGGGTACTCCCATAGAGGAAAATGGAAACAACCCTCCCCTTACTGGGAACTCAAATGAACGAATGGAGAACACAGCGCCCCCCTTTACGGGGAACTCCCTAAGCAGTTTGGAAACACAGCGTCCCCCTTACGGGGAACTCCCATAACAAAATGGAAAACGGGTTTTCCCTGTACGGAACCCCATAGAAAACAAAGGAGAAAAAAGGCCCTCCCTGACGGGGAAACTCCCATAAAAACAGAATGGGAGAACACAGTGCTCCCCTTACGGAACTTCCATAGAACAGAAGAAGAACACAGCGCCCCCTGTACTGGAACTCCCATAGAACAAATGGAGAGAACACAATTTCCCTTTTGGGGGAACTCCCATAGAACATAAGGGAAAACCGAGCCCCCCCTGAATGGGAAAATCCCAAAAACAGAATGGAGAACACGGGCCTCCTTTGTAGGGAATCCCATAGAACAGAAGGAAAACACAGCGCCCCCTGTACGGAACTCCCATAGAAAGAGGGAGAGAACACAATCCCCCTGTACTGGCAACTCCCATAGAACAGAATGGAGAGCCACGCTTGTGTACAACTCTTAATTCTGTTTTATGGGCGGAGTACAGCCGAACACAGTGCTTCCCGTACTGGAACCCATAGAACAAATGGGGAACAAGCCCCCCTGTACTAGAAACTCCCATAGAACAAAGGAGAGAAAAAAATGCCCTCTGTACTGGGAACTCCCATAGAACAGAATAAAAAAACCACGCTCCCTTTCGGGGGAACCCCCATGAACAGAATGGAAAAAAGTGTTTCTTTACGGGGGAACCCCATGAAAACAATGGAAAAACAAAGCGCCCCCCCTGTACGGGAACCCCATAGAACAAATGGAGAAACAAGCCTCCCATGGGAACTTCCTAGAACAGAATAAAACACAGCGCCCCCTTACTGGAAATCCCAAGAGGGAAGGGAGAAACAGCGCTCCCCGTACGGGGAACCCCCATAAACAGAGGGAGAACCAGCCCCCCCCCGTACTGGGAACTCCATAAGCAAAGGAAACACGGCGCTCCACGTAGGGGGAACTCCCATAAAACAGAAGGGAAAACACAGCCTCCCCTGTAGGGGAACCCCCAAAGAACAAAATGGAGAAACCGGGGCTCCCCTGTACGGGGAAAACCCAAAAAAAATGGAGAGAACACAGCATCCCATGTCGGGGAATTCCTAAACAAAATGGGAACACAGCGCTCCCCGTACTGGGAACTCCCAAAACGAATGGAGAGAACAAAATGCTTCCTCATTGAAACCCCTAGAAAAAAATTGGAAACACAGCACCCCCCTGTACGGGGAACTCCCGGAACAGAAGGAGAACACAGGGCTCCCCTGAACTGGAACTCCCTAGAAAGAAGGAAAAACAAAGTGCCTCCCTGTACTGGGAACCTTTATAGAACAGAATGGAGAACACATCAGGATCTGACCCAAAACGGACCCAAAAAACCCATTTAACAATGTGCAGTTTGATTTACATGTCTAAATTTGCTTTTGGCCCCACTGGGTCTTAAAAAAGCAAAAGGAATATCTGTTTGACTGACGGGGGCAAACGCCCTGAAATGGCTGGCTACAGATGAGTGAAGCTGGCTTGGCTAATATTCCTGTTGCTTTCCGAAGACACAAAGGGTCAAAAGTAACTTGAGGATTTGTTCACCAAAGAGGGCCCTTTGACTTCTCAGCTTTTCCCCCATAATCCTTGTGAATGCAGTGCTTCGTGAAGCGCAAAAAAATTTGAACCCACATCCCTATATGGCGCTTTTCCTAAGGAGAGATATTCCCTTTTTAAACGTGGCAATAAACAACCAAACGTTCCTACTTTCCGATTCCCTTTGAGTCAGGGAACCCTATGCAAAACCCCCCAACTTTTAAAAGACTGCAAAAGGGCACTCAGGCCACGCCTCTAACCAACCCAAATACATGACATCCCCAAGAACGCCCTAACCACACCCATGCCCCAAAGAGGGACATTTATAGAGCTAAGGGGGACAAGGGGACAAGGGTAAAAATGGGGGACTGTCCCCCAAAATAGGGACACTTGGGGGTATGCCCCACGGTTTTGAGAGTCCTCCTGCGGGCTGGGGAGGTCCCGCTCCTTTCTCCATTTGGGAGCCTGGAAAAATTGGAAATGACATAATATTAAAACAGACAGTGCAGATTTTTCCTTTAGCCTTGAGCATGCACGTGGGGCCCAGAAGGGCTGTCAGGCCCCGGGACTCTCTGCAGAGGCTGCGCACGCTGGCATTGGCCTCCCAGATCTGGAATGCAGCCTGTGCTGTAATATTCAGGATGAGCTCATCGGGAAAAGGAAAATATACTTAAAGTTCAAGTAAAAAGACCTGGAGCTGTTTTCACTGTCACAGCACAAACTTCCTGAGCAGAAGGCTATTTATTTTTAGGATAGAGCGGGTTTGTGTGTTCCAGCGAGCTGCAGGGTGCTGCCGAGCTCGGGGTGCAGCCCACGGTCAGCAGGGGTGGCAATCAGTGTATTTATTTAGTCTGCTGTTACCCGGAGCCCACAAAATCACTGGAATGAATGAAATCAGTGGATCTTCCTTAGGATGACAAGACGCTCATACAAGGCTCTCGGCTCCTCTGAGACTATTTATTTTAATCTGCTCGGTCTGGAGTCTGCAATGTAATATCAAGCAAATGTCAGGAAACTGGGTTGAGTGCAGGGCGTCAGAAATCATGGAAACCATTAATGTTCTATCTACCCTTCTTAAAGGGGTCTCCCCCCCGTGCACCTTGATGGAGTATTTATAGGCTGCGCAACATCAAAATGGAATAGGTACAAATCCCACCTCTGGGATCTGCACCTATCTCGGAAACAGGCCCAAAGGGTTCACTTACTATTTTACTGCTGGATGTTTAAAGGGTTGTTTCCATTATGCACTATGGTGACATATCGAGAGGCTATGCCATCAAAAGACTGATAGGTGCGGGTCTCACCTCTGGGATCTGCACCCATCATGCTCCCAACATGTTCACTATATATATGCATTGTTGCTCCACTTGGGTGCCATTGATATGTGTAGGATTGTTAGTGTGAGTCTTCTATGCTTAGCTGTACCCACCATGGTTATTACTATATAATGTTGTATTGATTTATAACACCATTGTGCTATACCTGGTTTAGGCTTGGATATTTCTCTTCACCTCTTTATGTTTTTAAGTGATTGTATCTAATAAAGCTTTGACATTTTATAGATTTTTGCTCTTATTTTTTTGTATATGCTCTGACTAATGTTTTGTAGCAAGGCACAAAGGATGTCATATCTATACATTAATCTCATATCTATTTTCTATCTGTTTAATATTCATTATATATATATATATATCTTATATTTTTATTTCTATCTCATATATATTCATAGATCTTATATCTATCTTTATCTAATTTCTATCTTCAATCACTCTATCTATCTATCCCATATCTATCTATCTATCTCATATCTATCTATCTATCCCATATCTATCTATCTATCTCATATCTATCTATCTCATATCTATCTATCCATTCCATATCTATCTATCCCATATCTATCTATCACTCTATCTATCTATCTATCCCATATCTATCTATCTATCTCATATCTATCTATCTCATATCTATCTATCTATTCCATATCTATGTATCTCATATCTATCTATCTATCTATCTATCTCATATCTATCTCTTATCTATCTATCTCCTATCTATCTATCTATCTATCTATCTATCTCATATCTATCTATCTATCTATCTATCTATCTATCTATCTATCCATACTATCTATTCTATCTATCCCATATCTATCTATCTATCTATCTATCTATCTATCTATCTATCTATCTATCTATCTCATATCTATCTATCCCATATCTATCTATCTATCTATCTATCTCATATCTATCTCTTATCTATCTATCTCATATCTATCTATCTCATATCTATCTATCTATCTATCTCATATCTATCTATCTATCCCATATCTATCTATCTATCTATCTATCTATCTATCTATCTCATATCTATCTATCTATCTATCTATCTATCTATCTATCTCATATCTATCTATCTCATATCTATCTCATATCTATCTATCCATTTATCTATCTATCTATTTGTCTCATATCTATCTATCTCTCTCATATCTATCTATCTATCTATCCCATATCTATCTATCTATCTATCTATCCCATATCTATCTACTTATTTATCTATTTATTCATCTATCTATCTCATATCTATCTATTTATCTATCTCATATCTATCTCATATCTATTTATCTCATATCTATATATCTATCTATCTATCTCATAGCTATCTATCTATCTCATATCTATCTATCTCATATCTATCTATCTATTTTTTTTGTATATGCTCTGACTAATGTTTTGTAGCAAGGCACAAAGGATGTCATATCTATACATTAATCTCATATCTATTTTCTATCTGTTTAATATTCATTATATATATATATCTTAGATTTTTATTTCTATCTCATATATATCATAGACTTTTATTATCTTTTAATTTTCTAATTTTTTTTTTTAACAAAACTATCTATCTTCCCCATCTATCTTTCAATTTACTTTTTCCTATCCCCTATTTTTATTCCCTTTTTCTTAAAAAAAAAAAAAAAAAAAAAAAAAAAAAAAAAAAAAAAAAAAAAAAAAAAAAAAAAAAAAAAAAAAAAAAAAAAAAAAAAAAAAAAAAAAAAAAAAAAAAAAAAAAAAAAAAAAAAAAAAAAAAAAAAAAAAAAAAAAAAAAAAAAAAAAAAAAAAAAAAAAAAAAAAAAAAAATTCATAGATCTTATATCTATCTTTATCTAATTTCTATCTAATTTCTATCTTCAATCAATCTATCTATCTATCTATTTATCTCATATCTATCTATCTCATATCTATCTATATATCTATCTATCTATCCCATATCTATCTATCTATCTATCTATCTATATATCTATCATCATATCTATCTATCTCATATCTATCTCATATCTATCTATCTATCCCATATCTATCTCATATCTATCTCATATCTATCTCATATCTATCTCATATCTATCTATCTATCTCCAATCTATCTATTTATTCATCCATCTATCTCATATCTATCTATCTCATATCTATCTATCTCTATCTATCTATTTATCTATCTATCTCATATCTATCTATCTCATATCTATCTATCTCATATCTATCCCATATCTATCTCATATCTATCTATCTATCTATCTATCTATCTATCTATCTCATATCTATCTATCTATCTCATATCTATCTATCTCATATCTATCTATCTATCTATCTATCTATCTATCTATCTATCTTTTATCATATGGCAGATACAGACCGGGATGAGTGAATGTAACCTTTCTCCTCACTGACTTTGTGGTGAGCATTCTTCCTATGAAGCACCTCCGAGTATTTCAGCCAATATTGTGGGAAATACAATTCTGTAATAGGAAATGTGACCTTTGGCGTTTGAGGTTTGACAAGGTGAATTTTCACAGTTTGGCTTCTCTGCACTCCCCGGCCAATTCCCCAGCATAAAACCAATATGTGGGCAGATCTCATCCTGAGCTTCATAAGGAAGGATTCCAGTTACTGTCTTAATTGTTGAACAGTCAGAGAATCCATCACCTTGATGGAGGGCGCCAGGCTTCATGTGTCCCCGGGATTAGCACCCTGAGCGGCAGCTTCATGCAGGTGACACAGGTGAGCCCTTTGTGCTGTAGCTTCATATTTTTGCATTGTTCTGACGTTACTGACATTTGCGGCTTCTGTCTGTGTTTGTTGCTGACAAATGAGGGGGGCAGATTTGGGAGGTATTTCTGCTATTTTTTGTAATGTTTTAATACGTAACTTTTAATTCCTAATAACTATCAGGATCACCTGGTTAAAGGGGTTTTCTCACCACATTGATTGTCTTTTAACATGTAGGGAAAGGTAAGTGAAGACTAATACCAAATACATTGTTTGGTTGATTTTGCTTTGGTCAGGAGATAAGGAAGTCTCTCTGGTAACCAACTACCTCTCCCTGCTCTCTCATTGCTCCAAGCTACTGTCAGTGTTAGTCCAACCATGGTGAGTCACTCTCTGCTGAGCTTTATCTCTAGCAAAGGACTTTGAAAGCTTCTCGTTTAGCTAAGTAAACACTCTTTAGAGACCTGCCACCTGTGCAATACACTTTACAAACCTCTTACACTGATGTCAGTGTAACAGGAATAGCTAGGGACAGGAAAGCTGTCAATCACTGCTACAGACCCGCACACAGCCTGATCAGGAAGTGTGAGTCTAAAGCTGGCTGTGCCTGTGAAACTGTATGGTAAGAAAACACCTTTAAAAATCAGGAAAAAAACAAGTTTTAAGGGGTTGTCTCATCACATTGATTAGCTTTAAATATGTAGGGAATGGAAAATGAAGACTATTGTAAAATATGTGGCTGTTTTGATTTTGCTTTGGTCAGAAGATAAAGGAGATTTTATCACCTCTTAGAGCACACAAGTTTTTCTGTCTCTTATCTGATTGATTTAAGCTGTGGTCAGTCAGTTCTATATTGGTGAGTCACTCCCTGCAGAGTCTTATCTTTAGCAACAGAGTTTGTTTACTTAAGGGGGTTTTGCCGCAAGTAAAATTGACATGGGAAGCAAATTAAATAATAAACATTTTCACCATTCATTATTATTAAAAATTCTGTGCCATTTTTGTTTTAGCTGCTCCCTTAGTGATCCATAGGGTACAGCTCGTCTCCAGAGGATACAACCAGTGACAGGAGCTCTTCAGTCCTGGCCGCACATGCTCACACTTCACCTCTCCTCTCTCAGTTGCTGTCAGTCACTTCCCTTCCTAGTAATCACACACACTCACTGCTGAGCAAGTGTTTAACCCCAACTGCTGTCATTCTACTCCTGTCCTCTATACTCCTTAGTAATCACAGACACTCACTGCTGAGCAAGTGTTTAACCCCAACTGCTGTCATTCTTCTCCTGTACTCTGTACCCCTTAGTAATCACACACACTCACTGCTAAACAAGTGTTTAACCCCAGGTGCTGTCATTCTACTCCTGTCCTCTGTACTCCTTAGGAATCACACACACTCACTGCTGAGCGAGTTTTCACCCCCAGGTGCTGTCATTCTACCCCTGTCCTCTGTACTCCTCAGTAATCACACACACTCACTGCTGAGCGAGTATTCAGCCCCAGGGGCTGTCATTCTACGCCTTTCCTCTGTACTCCTTAGTAATCACACACACTCACTGCTGAGCAAGTGTTTAACCCCAAATGCTGTCATTCTACTCCTGTCCTCTGTACTCCTTAGTAATCACACACACTCACTGCTGAGCGAGTGTTCAATCCCAGGTGCTGTCATTCTACTCCCATCCTCTGTACTTCTTAGTAATCACACACACTCACTGCTGAGCGAGTGTTCGACTCCAGGTGCTGTCATTCTACTCCCATCCTCTGTACTCCTTAGTAATCACACACACTCACTGCTGAGCAAGTGTTCAACCCCAGGTGCTGTCATTCTACTCCCGTCCTCTGTACTCCTTAGTAATCACACACACTCACTGCTGAGCAAGTGTTCAACCCCAGTGCTGTCATTCTACTCCCGTCCGCTGTACTCCTTAGTAATCACAAACACTCACTGCTGAGCGAGTGTTAAAACCCAGTGATGTCATTCTACTCCCATCCTCTGTACTTCTTAGTAATCACACACACTCACTGCTGAGCGAGTGTTCAACCCCAGGTGCTGTCATTCTACTCCCATCCTCTGTACTCCTTAGTAATCACACACACTCACTGCTGAGCGAGTGTTCAACCCCAGGAGCTGTCATTCTACTCCCGTCCTCTGTACTCCTTAGTAATCACACACACTCACTGCTGAGCGACTCTTCAACTCCAGGTGCTGTCATTCTACTCCCATCCTCTGTACTCCTTAGTAATCACACACACTCACTGCTGAGCGAGTGTTCAACCCCAGGTGCTGTCATTCTACTCCCGTCCTCTGTACTCCTTAGTAATCACACACACTCACTGCTGAGCAAGTGTTCAACCCCAGGTGCTGTCATTCTACTCCCGTCCTCTGTACTCCTTAGTAATCACACACACTCACTGCTGAGCAGGTGTTCAACCCCAGGTGCTGTCATTCTACTCCCGTCCTCTGTACTCCTTAGTAATCACACACACTCACTGCTGAGCGAGTGTTCAACCCCAGGTGCTGTGATTCTACTCCCGTCCTCTGTACTTATTAGTAATCACACACATTCACTGCTGAGCTAGTGTTCAACCTCAGGTGCTGTCATTCTACTCCTGTCCTCTGTACTCCTTAGTAATCACACACTCACTGCTGAGCGAGTGTTCAACCCCAGGTGCTGTCATTCTACTCCCATCCTCTGTACTCGTTAGTAATCACATACACTCACTGCTGAGCAAGTGTTCAACCCCAGGTGCTGTCATTCTACTCCGTCCTCTGTACTCCTTAGTAATCACACACACTCACTGCTGAGCGAGTGTTCAACCCCAGGTGCTCTCATTCTACTCCCGTCATCTCTACTCATGAGTAATCACACACACTCACTGCTGAGCACGTGTGCAACCCCAGGTGCTGTCATTCTACTCCCGTCCTCTGTACGCCTTAGTAATCACACACACTCACTGCTGAGCGAGTGTTCAACCCAGGTTGCTGTCATTCTACTCCCGTCCTCTGTACTTATTAGTAATCACGCACATTCACTGCTGAGCAAGTGTTCAACCCCAGGTGCTGTCATTCTACTCCGTCCTCTGTACTCCTTAGTAATCACACACACTCACTTGCTGACGAGTGTTCAACCTCAGTGCTGTCATTTCTAATCCACGTCCTCTGTACTTGTTAGTAATCACACACACTCACTGCTGAGCAAGTGTTCAACCGCAGGTGCTGTCATTCTACTCCCGTCCTCTGTACTCCTTAGTAATCACACACACTCACTGCTGAGCGAGTGTTCAACCCCAGGTGCTGTCATTCTACTCCCGTCCTCTGTACTCCTTAGTAATTAGTCAAACATTGCAAATAAATAAAAATAAACCTCAATCAGGTATGTTCATTGAGACAAAAAAAATCCACGTGTGGCTCCTGCAGTGATTTAAACCTAGGACCCTTAATTTGGAAGCCAGAGGCTCTAACCACTGAGCTACCTTGTAGCTACTCCCAGCTTTTTACATAAACAGACCTTTGTTTGACTAGAGTGAGTACACTGTGGGGAGAGGCATGGTGATGTCAAGCCTTCTGGGTCACATGATAAACAAATCATACATACCCCTTTTTGAGCACACTGAAAGCTAAAGCAGGACAAAGCCGGAATGAAATGCCTTCACAGCAAAACCCCTTTAAATGAAAAGCTTTAAAGGGGTTGTCTCACTACATTGATTCATCTTACCTCAGTCCTGTTTTCTTGGTTTCACTTTGAATTCAGGGTCGTGTTTACTGGCTTCTACTAGGCTGCAGTAGAAGCCAGGTCTGTAGCTATAGCAACCAGTGCTGGCAGCCTATCAGGAGAGATTGAACAAGTCTGTAGCTATAGCGACCAGCGCTGGCAGCCTATCAGGAGAGACAGAACAGGTCTGTAACTATAGCAACCAGTGCTGTCAGCCTATCAGGAGAGATTGAACAGGTCTGTAGCTATAGCGACCAGTGCTGGCAGTAGAAGCCAGGTCTGTAGCTATAGCAACCAGTGCTGGCAGCCTATCAGGAGAGATTGAACAAGTCTATAGCTATAGCGACCAGCGCTGGCAGCCTATCAGGAGAGACAGAACAGGTCTGTAACTATAGCAACCAGTGCTGTCAGCCTATCAGGAGAGATTGAACAGGTCTGTAGCTGTAGCAACCAGTGCTGGCAGCCTATCAGGAGAGATAGAACAGGTCTGTAGCTATAGTGACCAGTGCTGTCCGCCTATCAGGAGAGATAGAACAGGTCTGTAGCTGTAGCAACCAGCGCTGGCAGCCTACCAGGAGAGATAGAACAGGTCTGTAGCTATAGCAACCAGTGCTGGCAGCCTATCAGGAGAGATAGAACAGGTCTGTAGCTATAGTGACCAGTGCTGTCAGCCTATCAGGAGAGATAGAACAGGTCTGTAGCTGTAGCAACCAGTGCTGGCAGCCTATCAGGAGAGATCAAACAGGTCTGTAGCGATAGAGACCAGCGCTGGTAGCCTAACAGGAGAGATAGAACAGGTCTGTAGCTATAGCGACCAGTGCTGGCAGCCTATCAGGAGAGATCGAACAGGTCTGTAGCTATAGCGAACAGCGCTGGCAGCCTATCAGGAGAGATCGAACAGGTCTGTAGCTATAGCAACCAGTGCTGGCAGCCTATAAAGGAGAAAATCGGAACAGGTCTTGTAGCTATAGCAACCAGTGCTGGCAGCCTATCAAGAGAGCGACCTGCGGCAGCTATCAGGAGGATCAACAGGTCTGTAGTTTTATAGCGACCAGTGCTGGCTAGCCTATCAGTGAGAGATCGAACGTCTTGGCATAGCACCTAGACGTGCAGCCCTTTACAAGGGGATATCCAGTAGTAGGATATGGTTCTCGAACATATTGCAAATACTTGTTTGCAAGATCTTAACAAAAGGTGCTGGAAGCACCCCTTTAATTCTAGATTGTAGTGTCCGACTATTACATTATATCAAAGTGCCCAAATAGAGAGATGTAAAACCCATTATTACAAATGTGAGTGTACTATTTTGGAGACTGTATTTGTATTGGATCGTGGGATTGTGGTAAGGCTCTCATTATCAGTCAGTGAACACAACAGTGTTGTTCCTGTAAGAACCATATGTGCAGATATTCGGGCAGGCACCGTTTATCGGCACAGCGGAAATGTGATGATCATGTCGACAAGAAAGGCCTTTATTGTGCTTTTTTTTTTTTTTTTTTTTTTTTTTTTTTTTTTTTTTTTTTTTTTTTTTTTTTTTTTTTTTTTTTTTTTTTTTTTTTTTTTTTTTTTTTTTTTTTTTTTTTTTTTTTTTTTTTTTTTTTTTTTTTTTTTTTTTTTTTTTTTTTTTTTCATATTGGAAAGTATTCGAAAAAAGTTACCTTGCATTAAACCAAAAATTTTTCGGGGGGGTTTTTAAATTTTAATTTGGCCCCCGAAAAAAACTTTTCAAAATGGGGGGGGGGTGTATTTTTTAAAAATGTTTTGGGGGGTTCTCTTTTTGGAAAGACTTTTTTTCAGTTTGGTAAAGGGAAAAAAAAAAAAATTTTAGTTGTGTTCTTGGAGGGGGCCCTTTTCTTTATTTGGGGTGCACCCCCCGTTTGTCATCGGAGCACCCCCGGGCAGAGGATTGTCATTTTTGGGGCCCCCAGTAAGCCTGGTTTATTGTGCTGGTAATGCCCTGGTATGCGGCAGCGATCTGAGCACATCTCCAGATGTTCACAATGAACTGCTCTGTCATGTCAGATGGAAAGGATCTGCACCCGGCACCTGCTCTGCCATTAAAGCCGCTCTAAGAAGAAGGATCAACAGTCGCAGCAAGTGTGCGCCGCAGCTCCTGCTTCATCCTGATGCATTCTGTGCAGTCGCCATCGGGCACTTCTAGCGGGTGCAAAATCGCCCAATTGCTTACAGTTCCCGTTTACTAGAGGGGACCCCTCCAAGGATCAGACTCAAACTACCCAGTACTTCCTATCGGTGTTTGCCAATATTCTCCAATTCAGAGGTCTGCAAACTACGGCTCTCCAGCTGCTGGGAAACTACAACTCCCAGCATGCATTTATATCATCTAGATCAGTGGGCATGATGGGAGCTGTAGTTATGCAACAGCTGGAGACGTGCCCTTTGCAGACCTCTGAATTAGAGAATATTGGCAAACACCAAGAGAAAGTACTGGGTACTTTAAAGGGAACCTGTCACATAGATTATGCCCCCTTGCTGAGGGCAGCACAAGCCAGTGTCAGACCTGCTGTTTCCAGCGCTGTGTCCCTTATTCTGTAAGATGCTGTCGTTTTCGTGTATTTAATGCTCAAATCTGCAGTTTTCAGCCAGAAGAGTCAATCAGAGAGTCAGTTTTTTTCAAACCCCGCCCACCTGAGGCTAGCCCCGCCCACCTCAACTGATAAACCTATTACTTTGAATAGGTAGAAACATGTCAATAACTCACAGTGGGCAGAGCTAGCATTTGGTGGGCGGGGCTAACACCTGCTCATGAATAAGATTTGAGGGGTAAATGCTCTAAAACTGCTGCATCTTACAGAATAAGGGACACAGCGCTGGAAACAGCAGGTCTGACACTGGCTTGTGCTGCCCTCAGCAAGGGGGGGCATAATCTATGTGACAGGTTCCCTTTAAGTCTGATCCTTGGAGGGGTCCCCTCTAGGAAACGGAAACTACAACTCCCATCATGCCCACTGATATAGATTATATAAATGCATGATGGTAGTTGTAGTTTCCCAACAGCTGGAGAGTCGCACTTTGCAGACCACTGCTTTAATTATACCAATTTCTTAGAGTTCCCGTTTACTAGAGGGGACCCCTCCAAGGATCCGACTCAAACTCCCGAGTACTTCCTATTGTTGTTTGCAAATAGTCTCTAATTCCGTGCGGCTCTCCAGCTGCTGGGAAACTACAACTCCCATCATGCATTTATATCATCTATATCAGTAGGCATGATAGGAGTTGTAGTTCTGCAACAGCTGGAGAGTCGCACTTTGCAGACCACTGCTCTAATTATATCAGGGGCGCTTTGGTTTTGGATACTGCCTAATATTTAGGCACCAGATGGTGGTATTACATGGTCAAGTCATATTGTTATGACCACTTTCTACTTGTGATGTTAGTCCCTTTTGGTGTGCTGGCTTGGGGGGCATATAGGGTGTTTGATAGACTGTCTGCACATATATACCTCACTGTTGTCATGGGTAAAAAGAGTCAGAGTTTGGAGGATTATTGGCTTTCGGGTGCAGGGTGTTGGTATTTCTGATGCTGTGCGGTTTGTGACCTGTTGGCGGCTGCTGTGGTGAATGTATTGTGAGCGGAGAGAGGACGCCATTGTGAATAAGAGACGTGGAGACTGTGGATACCACATGGCACTGATATGAGAGGGGAAGGTCTGCTACGAAAGTGCGAGAGGGTGGAGAACAAAGGAGAACTGCTCATCGGCAAAATGACCGAGAAGTGAACCAGACGTGTGTCTAACACAATAGCGAACCCTTCTGCGTACGGGGCCATGGAGCAGACGGATGTCAGAATCAACTCCCCAAGAATCAACTCCAATGGTGGGCCCCAAGAATCATCTCCACTGGTGGCCCCAAGAATCCTGTCTCCACTGGTGGCCCCAAAAATCAACTCCACTCGTGACCCCAAGAATCAGCTCCACTGGTGGCCCCAAAAATCAACTCCACTTGTGGCCCCAGAATCAACTCCACTGGTGGGCCCCAAGAATCAACTCCACTGGTGAGCCCCAAATCACTCCACTGTTGGGCCCAAGAATCATCTCCACTGTGGCCCAAGAATCGCTTTTCCCAAAGGTGGCCTCAAGAATCAACTCCACTGTGCCCAAGAATCATCCACTGTGCCCCAAGAAATCACTCCACTGCGTGGCCCCAAGAATCAACTCACTGGTGGGCCCCAAGATCAACTCCATGGTGACCCAGAATCCCTTGGTGGCCCCAAGAATCACTCCATGTGGCCCAAATCACCTCCACTGGTGGGCCCCAAGAATCATCTCCACTGTTGGACGGCAAGAATCAGCTCCATTGGTGGGCCCCAAGAATCATTTCCACTGGTGGGCCCCAAGAATCAACTCCAGTGGTGGGTAACAAGAATCAACTTCAATGGTGGCCCCAAGAATCAACTCCAATGGTGGGTAACAAGAATCAATTCCACTGGTGGGACCAAGAATTAACTCCATTGGTGGCTCCAAGAATCAACTCCAGTGGTGGGTAACAAGAATCAACTTCAATGGTGGCCCCAAGAATCAACTCCAATGGTGGGACCAAGAATTAACTCCATTGGTGGCTCCAAGAATCAACTCCACTGGTGAGCACAAGAACCAACTACTTCATCCTCACTCACTGGTGGAACCAAGAATCATCTCCACTGGTGGGTCACAAGAATCATCTCCACTGGTGGGTCCCCAAAAATCACCTCCACTGGTGGGAACAAGAATCAACGCACTGGTGGGCCCCAAGAATCAACTCCACTGGTGGGCCCCAAGAATCACCTCCACTGGTGGAGAACAAGAATCAACGCAGTGGTGGGCCCCAAGAAGCAACTCTATTGGTGTGTTTCAAAAGAATCAACTCCACTGGTTGTTTTAGATGCATTAAAAAAAAAAAAAAAAAAAAAAACATAAAAAACTGCAAAGTGCTCATGCCTCTAAAAAAACTTTTTAGAGTTGGTAAATTTGTGATGAAATAAAAAGCAGATGTTTGATCACTACAAGTCCTGACAGGCGTTAGGCCCGCCGCCACGTTGGATCAATGGAGCAGTGTAGCATCACTTCGGAGCAGGCGCGTTTTCATCACCCTGTCGACTACTCTGGATACTTTTTTCATTACTGGCACAACGAATGCAATTAAGCTGATATGGTCTGTAGACTTGAGGGAAGATCCCGGGTCAGAGCGTCCTGACCACATACCCCATTACCGGCTCTTGCATGTTTGTTCTTCACTATACGGCACTTGTCCGTGCGTCGGGCAGACATTCCAAGCCCTTTATATTCCCATAAAAGTAGGCGCAATATGATCTTTGTTCGTTAATCCTGGTTGATGTTGGCTATGGGTATGATAAGAATATTTATTGTGCTGATAAGGTGAGCACGCGTTCTCAGCCCTGTCCTTAAGTACCCACAGCTGCGACTGGGTTTTCAGCCGCAGTCTTGACGTGAGCCTCTGTCCTTGAATGCAGTTTTATTTCCTATCTTCTTTTAATACAGCTTGATAGTAATCACGGCTCCATTGTTCTGATACAGAGTGCCAAACGCTCTGCATGGGCATAATGGGGCGGATTTACCAACACAGGCCGTGCCCGGGTTACGGACGGGATAGGGACAGTAGGTTTGTTCTTAAATTGAATTTGTATCTAAGTCGGGACAGGTAGATTTATTACACACTAGTTTTGGACAGTGCAGGGAAGGGCTAATACATTTGTTTTGCGGTCGGGGCCCCATGTCAAGAAGATTTCCCCTCCTGTGCTGCTGCGGCATGCTGGCACTTGTAGTTCCCCAGCTACTATCTGCTGTGGAACAGAGAACTACAAGTGCCAGCATGCCACATAAGTCTCAGTTTGTAACGAGGGGACAGATGTAAGTCAGAACGTTGTAGGACTACCTGTACTGTGTAATACTTAAGGGTCGTTCACACGGCTTATTTTGGGCACGGATTGCAGCCGTATTGCGCACCGTACTGCGCTGCAATACAGCTGGAATCCGTCCCAGCCGTTACGGTAATCCACAGTTCTCATAGAGAACTGTGGACTCTGTCTCTCCTCCCCGCTCGGCGAATCCGCCGCGGGGGGAGATAAGTGACATGTGCGTTATTCCGGCGGGATACGCGCTGTGGATAATGCATGTCTATGGGGCCGGGGAGCTGCTCCGCCCCTTATTCAAGCCGTAATTGCGGGCGAAATCCGCCCGAAAATTACGGTTTGAATAAGCCATGTGAACCGGGCCCTTACAGTGTAAACTTAGACTTGCCCCAAAAATGATGCATCTGTTGTCTGTGCCCCCTTTAAAAGGGGTTTTCATTTAAATTAAAGGTTTTCAGAATAGGGGACAGTAAAACAAAACTTGAAATTTGGATGTCATTTGTCTTGATTCACAGTCTCCTTATCTTCGTTTTGAAAAAACATTTTCCCCCAGGCCGGTTGGATTCTACCCCTTTCATTTTATTGGCTGAGGGCTCTATATTTAATTTCTGGTTTGGCCCCCATAATTATGGAGCGCCATTTCCTCCCCAACTCAAAAAAGGGGGCCGGCAGACTTCACCTGCACAGCCAGCCCCCACAGTAAGGCCGTGTTCCCCGGTTTTCCCGCGGATTGTCGCCGTATTGAGGCACAAATCCCCCGTGAATAAGGGGGCCGTAAATAATGTGCTGTCTTCTCCCCCCCCGGCGGATTTGCCCGGGGGGAGGGCGAGGATTCCCCCTGTTTCTAGAGGCATGGATTACCGTAAAGACTCCGACGGGTTGGCGCCCTATTTAAGCCAAAACCCGCGAAACGGCGCCAAACCGTCGGCAAATAAGCGGTGAACGGGGCCTAACATGCAGCTGCTTCTACAATCAGAAAACAGCAAAATTGTGCCATTGCCTAACTCCTGGTGTAAGGGTCGGCAACAATTTCACTTATACAGCTAGCGCTCCTCATTGAAAGTGCGCTGCTTCGAATCAGAAAACACAGAATTTGCCTCGGTGCCCTTTTTAAAAAAATAGAAGGGGGGGATCTGTCTTTTGATCAGTTCATAGAAGACTGGATTCAAATGTACAAAACCTCCAGGTGAGAGGGAAGGATCATGCTCTGGTTTAGAAGGCTGTGACTGAATGCAGGCCCGTGGTATGTAAACAGTCTTTCAAATAAACGCATGGAAGGGCAGTGAATGTGGACCGTGAGGGGGGAGGGGAACACACTGACTCGGGGGGAGCAAACTGAAGGGGGGAATAGTCTTCCCCCTTGATTAAGAAAAAACCCACTGGGGGGGGAAAAAACGCCCCCGGGTTTCGGGAATAAGCATCAAGTTTAAAAAACAGCCCAACTGGGTAAGGATAATCCCCTTTAACCTCCTTAGTACCCAGCAATATTTTTCGTATTGTTTATTGTCACATTAAATTTTTTTTCAATATCCCATTTGCACTATTAGCCTTATGAAGGGTGGCTTTTTTTTGGGGCCCCTTTTTGGGGGTCATTTACTTATTGATTAACGCAATACATTTTTTCCCTGGGGCCACCACCTTTTCTGACGCCAAGGTCCCCGGCAAAAGCTTAGCGACCCGGGATTTTATTGGGACCCTTTAAAGGGCGACGTAGGCGGTGCCCGGGGGGGGTACTGAGTTGAGTGTAATGTCAAGAAAACTCAACTTCCGAACAATATTAGAGGGCCCTATGTGGCCCGTGGCCGTACATGCCCCGGTCTGGACTAGACAGGGTAACCATTGGTTAGTGTAGTTCGTCAATATTATAATGTCTTACGGGATTAATTGGGGCCCCTTGTGAGAACATTTGGGTATTTTACACGGGTTTTTTTGCCGCTTTTTGCGTGTGCATTTCGCCGGTATTGTGTTTATACCCGCAAATCGCGCCGCAATTTGGGAAAGACTCTATTTACTATTTTTGCCTAGGGAAGCTTTAAAATCTATCAGTCTCAATCTATAAACACTAAAACGTAATTTTATTAGTATACTCTTAAACCCTATACACACTATTTAAAAAAACCCGATTTTAACCCCTCAAAATTTTTCCCTTTAAATTTTGAAGGAATAACCTTTTTATTATCAGTCTGGTGGGGGCACACCTATTAACAAAAGGGAAACCTTTTATATACAAAATTTACTAACTCCAAAAGGGATCCAAAAAAACCACTTTGGGAGTCATCCAATCTAATGGGCATAAAACATTTAAGGTCCTCTGAGCGGGTAACACTGTAGAAAGAGGTGAGAAATCACAAATTAAAATGTATGCCTGCCTCCCCAACATGTTTCACCAACTAAACGGCTTCATCGGGGGAAAGTGGTTTAGTATGGTTTTTCTTTGTCTATACGATTTTGTATGAGGGGGGTGAAATTGACACTAAAATTGTTCGCGGTCCCGTGCGCCGTAAAATGATGTAAATTGGGGGCCCCCCCGGGTGTGCCCACCCCCCTTTGAATTTTGCTGTTGCGCAGGGTTCCAAAACAAGGCTTTTTGCAGGCATACTTATGCCCCCAATGCCCCGTGTGAAAAACCCCCTTTCTGCACTGAATTGTTTTTCAGACTCGCCACTTTGAAAAAGGGCATGGATAGTGCCTACTATCGTGACCATTTGTCGAGAACAATTTTATAAAAACACTAATCTTCTGGATGTGACGCAACAGGTCCTCTGAAATTGGCGCAGACAAAAGCGTCAAGGATGTCAGACATGCTCCCATTTCTGGGGCAAATCTTTTCAAAATATATTGGAGAGGGGTTATGAAGGTTTTTTTTGTCGCACATCATGCCAAAAAACGGTTGCCGCCCATTTCATACATGTCCCCCATAATTTTTAGTAAAAGATAAAGTATAACTTTTAATTTATTTATTAAATCCCACTAATTTGAGTTTAGAGTCCGTGGCGGCCTATCAGTATCTTTTAAACCATTCCCAAAAATAATCACAAATTTGTTGGGGGTAATTGGCTTTGGGGTTTAAATTTATAAAATTTTTTGAAATTTTTTTTTTAAATGGCATTTTTTAAAGGGTTTTGCCAAAATTCTTTCAGCCTCCTGCATCCAGCTCTTCAGCTCTGTGTGCTCAGAAGGGGGGGGTGTATTTGTTTGAATTGCAAACTGTCCCCGCAGTGACTCACCGGGCCTTTTTTCTCTGTAGTCAAAAAAAGGGTTTGTTTATGTAAAGCTGTAAGTGCTAAATTGTACTCGGGAAAAAAAATTTTGCCTCCGGGCAAAAGGGGTCCGGGGTTAAAATTTTCTGCGGGAACCCAAAAATCTTAATTTTTTTTCCCCTCTTTATAAATTTGCACAACCTCATAGGTTTTTTTTTATTTTTTTTCACAGTTTAAACAAAATACTAAGGGCACAGGGGAGGGGAAGTGAGGGGACAGAACCGGGGTTTTAAACACTCATTCCCCCCCGAGGGGAAAAGGTGAGTCGGCATGGGGAAAACCGGGACTGAGGATTTACCCTGGTCGCCCCCCCTGGAACGATCTGTAAAAATGGATCACAAAAGGGCAGAAACCAAAAAAGGGGTCCCAGAAGGGTTTAAAAAATAATAAATTTGGTGAAAAGTTTTAATTTTTTAAATTTACAACTTCCCACCTCAATTTTACTTCGTCAAGCCCCCCCTTTAAATTTTTAGGGGTTCCCCCATGCCCAATGTTCAGGGTTTCAGGACTTTCTGCAAAAAACTTGCTTTTCCTAACAAGGATTAAAATGGCAAAATTCCCAAGGGTTTTTAACCTTTTCGTCCAAATACATTTGGGAGATCAATTTAAATTTGGGGGTTCAAAACCTCCTCCTCACCCTTTCTTTTTTCACTTTGTGACATCATGGCCCAAAGACAAACCTTAAAAAATTGATCAGCGGGACCTTGCCATTCCCCGGCTTAAAGCGGGTTTGCTCAGATGGAAATATATAAAAATTTAAAGCCCAATAGGATTTTTTAAAATGGTCTGTATGATTTTTTCCAAATACGGGTTTCCCCAAAGCCCCAACAATTTTAAACTTTGGAAGAAATATGCCCAAAATAAAATTTAAAAAACTTTAAAAAAGACGTTTAAAATTAAATTTACCCAAAACTTCGGGCATTCGCCCCGTGATATACACATAACCATTTTATGGACTAAATTAGATTATAGAATGAAAACTCGCTTTTTGTTGGACCCCCGGCGTTCGGGTAAGCCCCAACATAAGCCCGTTCTTTCCATCTAGGAGAGCCGGGACTAGAGCAGAGAGGGCCAAAATTTTGGCAGCCCCCCCGGCACTGGAGGTGTACGTTTCGGGGGGGAAATCCTCCCCCTTCCTCAAAGACGTCACATTTTTACAGCCTTCCCTTAAGAAAAGGAAAGGGAGACTTAATTTTAAGCCTGCAGTTTTGCTAGGGAATGATTTTACTTTTTTTTTTTTTAAATCTTTGTAGGGGAAAATTTAAGGGGTTAATGTCTCCTTATTTACAAAGGAAGGGCGGGAAAAACTGGGGACGCTGTTCCCCGGGGAAAGGGGGGAGGAGTTCACCCCAAAACAAAGCACGCCCGAGTGCGCGCAAGTTTGCCAACGTTGCGCCATCTCTGCTCTGGGTCCTTGGGGTTTTCCTAGATGAGGGAAAGGAATTTTTGTCTGGCTTACCTGAACGACCGGGAAGGTCCCCAACTAAAACCTGGTACATGCCCATACAAAACAGGCCATATATGGGGGTGCGGATTCAACCCCCCCGAATCCTGAAGTTGGATTTTATATAAATTTTAAACGTGCTTTTTTTAAAATTTTTTTCATTTTATTTGGGGCCAAAATTCTTAAAAAAGTCCCGTTGGGAAATGGCCACTGGTTTAGAGGGTCACCCGCAGTTGTAAACAGAGATACGAGAGACTGGGGGAGTCCAAAAAAGGCAAAAGGGTGGTTGTGCTTTTTTCCCCCACCCCAGATACCCGCTTTTATTTTTAACCAATTTTCCCTGCGGAAACCGGAGAGAAAGGGCCGCACAACCCCAACCCCTTTAAAGGGGGGTGAGAACCCCACGTGTCACTTAGAGTTCGTAACATTTACACTGTGGTCTGCCTGCAACGCCCTGCCCGCCCCAGGGGGACAGGCTTTAATTTGTCGGGGCCGGGGGCATCTACATGGCGAGAACCCCAGTGCTTCGGGCGTCACGGGGTTGCCAAAAGGGCAGTGGGGCGTACCCTTCGAGGCCCTAATCAAAAGGCACCCATTTTTATTTTAAAAATAGAACTAGTAATGGTGGGGCCCCATTTGTTTGGGGCTGTATGGGGCCCTAAAGTGGTTAATAGATGATGATGGCAGCCTGCTGTCTGAAAAGTCAGTCACTTAAAAAAAAATGATGGCTACCAACGTGCTGGAGAGTCAAGGAGAGCGTGTGCTCAGGGGGTCGGTCCCCTTCCCCGGCGTCCTAAAATTTAACCAAAACCCAAATTATCCCTAACTTTCGTGTATAAGAGACAGCTGCAATCATGCCCCGCCCCCGGACCCCAAGCCAAAAAAAACGGGGCACGTATCGACAACAAAAACCGAGTATGTTCCCCAAAATCCTATAAATCTTCGCTCTGGGTCATAACATGCTGCTGCCAGATGAAGCAGCATGTCCGACGTTCACTTTGACTTTTAACTTTAGTTACCTCCAGTAAAGACGTCCATATAAAACCTCTCAAGACAGATTTGCATTTCCTATGAAGGGTTCCTGGTGAGGTTTGGCAAGGCTTGTAACAGCTTTTAAGTCTTGACTTCCTGCATGATTGCCACCCTGCATTGTTTGGGTGGGGCCCCGGGATGTAAATGACAAATCCCGCCAAACCGGGCTTGCGGCATTGGGGGCTGCAAAAAGAGAGCGGGGGAGAGAGTCATGTACAAAAGTCCAAAATCTGCTTTTTTTATCTTGGGTGTAACTCAATCTTGTTTTAGGAGACACCGCGGGCTGAAGGGGACGTTTGGGAGAAAAAAAATTAAGCAAAGTTATTTTGCCCTTTACCTTGGGGGGGCAGATGGTTGGGTTTCACAGCTCACTGGGCTTCCTTACATGGGTTGGATATCACTCCCCTTTAAAAGGTTTAAAGGGGGTCCTCGCTTACATGTTCCCACTTACATCTGTCCCCCAGTTAGAAAAAACAGTTTTTTGGGGAGCTGGACTTGTAGTTCCATGTTCCACCAGCAGATAGTAGCTGTGGGACGACAAGTGCCAACTTTGCCGCGAGAAACATGAGGGGAAAATCTTCTTAACAGGAACACAGAGAGCGAAACAAATTTTAAAAAACCCTTCCCTGCACTTCCAAAACAAAAAAAAACCCCTTTTGTGCTGGAGTTACATTTAATAAATATACCTGTCCCGACTTACATACAAATTCAACTTAAGAACAAACCTACAGCCCCCATCCCGTTCGTAACCCGGAAACTCCCTGTATTCCTACCAATGGCCACATAGGTTTGCTGCTGAAATTGTGCATCACTGGCAAATTTGTGTGACCACATACAGGCTTCATTTTGGGCGCATACGACTGCCAGGGCTCCTCTTGTGTCTAATAGGTTGAGGTCCCATAATTTCTATTTAGTAAGGCCCGGTGGCCACCTGCACAGTAAACACAAGTTTCACGGTTATTTTACAATACAATACATTGACATGACGGATTTAGACACAGAAGCCAACATGGATTCCGTTTTAAAATCCGCGTCCCCTTCATCTGAACAGAAAATCTGCGCCATGGTTTACTTGGTGAGCTACGGTGCTGATTTTACTTTCTGCCACAGGATTCAAATCTGCATTGCAGTCAAAACCCGACTTTTGTGACGTTGGGTCGGTGGATTCTGCGTTTGGTAGTCACCGCGGTTTTGGCTGCAGAAAATGCGGTAAAATCTGTATCTACATTGAAATCCCGATCTAAAATCTGTGCTGATAGGTGCAGAGTTCAATTTCAAATTTCCACTCTGATTCTAGTCGTAAATTTGAACCCTGACAAACCCTATGTCAAATGGGTAATTGGGTGCGCATTCGGCATTTTGCGCTCTAATATGGGTGAGCTGCGCGCCGAAATTACGTTAATCCACAGCTCTCATAGAGACTTTGGGTTACCATCGTCCCCCCACGCGTATAATATGATCGTATTGTATGCGCGGGGAGATAAGTGACATGTCAATTACTTGCGGCGATCATTCGCCGCGAGTAATGTATGTCAATGGGGCAGGCGGGCTCCCAAATCACCCGGCAATTATGCCCTGTGAACATACCCCACACGATGTACTGTGGTGCAGTACATTGTGTGTTTCAGGAGCTCGCGCTAATATGCGTGTACTCCCGCAGCGCGCCGGGGGGGGGGGATGCAGCCCGCCGGCCCCATTGATATTCATTAGTCGCGGCGCATATTCGTTGCAAGTTATTGACATGTCACATCTCCTCGCGCGTACAATACAATCGTATTGTATGAGCGGGGAGAGGAGGCGTAATCCATAGTTGTACGAGAACTATGGATTGCCATAATTTCGGCGCGCATCTCGTCCGTATTAGAGGGCAAATATGGGGCGAAATGCGCGCCGAAATTATCCTGTGTGAACATACCCTTACACTGCTGTTGTACTGTAGTTTTCGTTATCTATGTAAGACACACTGCACAATTTGGCAAATGATGGGCACCTGTGGTGACAGGTTAGCTCCACAGACTTAAAGGGGTTGTCCATTAAAAAAATAAATAAATAAATAAATAAATTACAAGGCACTCGAACCAGGGTGAGCAAAAAAAAGGAAAAAAATCTTAAAAAAATGTCAATGGACAAACCCTTTAACTCCTTTCCGCAGTCTATTTTTTTGTTGCGCTATTTTTATTCTTCCCTCCTTCCAAGAGCCGTAACTTTTTTATTTTTCCGTCAACATAGTCGCATGAAGAGTTTTCCTTTTATTTGCGGACCGAGATGTTCTATTTAATGGTACCAATGACCGTACCATAAGATGTCATAGAAACTGAAAAAAAATTCTAAATGGGATGGAACATTAAAAAAGAAAAAATTCCCAATGTCTGCGGGGGTTTTGGTTTTACTCTTTGGTATGAATGATGTGTTATCTGCATTCTACAGGTCGGTCTGATTCAATAAGTAGGGTTTTTGTTATGTTTTTAGAACTTTTCTAAAAAAAAAAACAACTAAATTCTCAATTTTTTTAACTTCGCGCTGCAATGTCATTTTCTGCAACAAATAACTTTTTTGTCCTTCCATCTATGGACCTGAGTAAGGGCTCGTTTTTTGTTGGCTGAAGTTTATTGGTATAATTTTGGGATACATGCAAACTTCTTGATCACTTTTTATTCCAATTTTTGGGGACATGAAATGACCCAGAAAAACCTGTTTTGGTATGAGGAATTTTTTTTCCTTCTATCGTGTTCAGCATACAGGGTAAATGATGTTATAGGTGGTGCCAGATATGTTACACGATGGATGCCAATGGCTACTGACAGACCCCATTGACTACAATGGTGACCTTCGCCAGCAGCTTGCTTCACTATTTTTTCTGTGAAAAATACCGATACAGAAAAAATAGTGCAGCAAGTTCCCGGTGGAACTTTACTGACGCATTATTCAACGAAGGTCTGGAACGAAACCTTTGACACAGACACACAGTAAGGTTTCGCCGGGAACTTTCTGCACTATTTTTTCAGCGAAAAAGACAGACACAGTGGCGGAAACCCGATGGACCTATTATAGTCAATGAGGTCCATTGGGCCCCATTGGTGTCCGTTGTAAAACAGTCTGGTTCCACCTTTGCGCTAGAGGTTCTGTTTGGAACCTCAGTTGCACAGGTGGTGCCAGAACTGTTACATGATGGACACCAATGGCTGCCGATGAACCCCATTGACTACAGTGGTGACCTTCAGGTTTCCATCATGGGAGTTTGTCAGCCGCCATTGATGTCCATTATGTAACAGATCTGGCACCACTTTTGCAACAGGTCCCAAACAGAACCTCTAGCGCAGAGCCGGAACCGGACTGTTTTACAACCGACACCAACGGCGCCTAATGGACCCCATTGACTACAATGTGTCCATTGGGTTTCCACCACCGTGTCTGTCTTTTTCGCTGAAAAAATAGTGCAGAAAGTTCCCGGCAAAACCTTACTGTGTCTGTGTCAAAGGTTTCGTTCCAGACCTTCGTTGCATAATGCGTCAGTAAAGTTCCACCGAGAATTTGCTGCACTATTTTTTCCGTGAACAATACAGACACAGTGGTGGAAACCTCAGTTGCAAAGGTTGGACCAGATCTGTTACATGATGGACACCAATGGCTGCTGATGGACCCCATTAACTACAATGGTGACCTTCACGTTTCTGTCATGGAGTCCTCCGGCCGTCATTGATGTCCATCATGTAACAGATCTGGCACCACCTTTGCAACTAAGATCCCAAACAAAACCTCTGGCGCAGAGGGGCAACCGGACTGTTTTACAACAGACACCAACGGCGCCTAATGGACCCCATTGACTACAATGTGTCCATCGGATTTCCACCACCATGTCTGTCTTTTTCGCTGAATAAATTGTGCAGCAAGCTCCCGGCGAAACTTTACTGTGTCTGTGTCAAAGGTTTCGTTCCAGACCTTTGCTGCATAATCCGTCAGTAAGATTCTGCCAGGAGCTTGCTGCACAATTTATTTCTGTGTAAAATACAGACACAGTGGCGGAAACCGGATGGATCTATTGTAGTCAATCGGGTCCATTAGATGCCATTGGTGTCCTTTATAAAACAGTCCGGTTCCATCTCTGCACTAGAGGTTCTTTTTGGAACCTCAGTTGCAAAGGTGGTGCCAGAACTGTTACCTGATGGACACCAATGGTTGCTGATGGACACCGTTGACTACAATGGTGACCTTCACGTTTCTGTCATGGAGTCCACCGGCCGTCATTGGTGTCCATCATGTAACAGATCTGGCACCACCTTTGCAACTGAGGTTCCAAACAGAACCTCTGGCGCAAAGGTGGAACCAGACTGTTTTACAACGGACACCAATGGGGCCCAATGAACCCCATTGACTACAATGGACCTATCAGGTTTCCGCCACCATGCCTGTCTTTTTCACGAAATAAAGTGCGGCAAGCTCTTAGCGAAACCTTACTGACGGACTCTACAACAAAGCTCTGGAACGGAACCTTTAACTCAGATGTGAACCGGACCTTCCGTGCGCCTCTTGCCAATTGCTTAGAGCACAATAATCATACAGCGTCTAGGGACAATAAAATTAATATCATGGCGGTGTTATATTACGCAGGTCAGGAGCGGTATCGATTACAAAGAACACTACAAACACTGTCCGTACAGAACCCGCCCATCCCTCGCAGGATACAGGACATACCTAATAACTTAACAAAGGGGAGTTCTGAGGATAACACTTACAGTGTATGAAGGGAACGGCGATCATCACCTAAAAAACAGCCCAGACACTGCTCAGCTACTGACGTCAGCAGATTGAATTTCCCTGCCCTTCGCCTCTGACCTGACTGGTCTGATAGGTGATCCCTCACCGGTTTGGCACAAGACGAGATGAATTTATATGTGAAATAGGAATTCCACACATCAGTCATTACCAACCTGAGGCTGTTGTAAAACTACAACTCCCAGCATGTCCTGACCGCACGGGGCTGGAGGGTTTGTGACTTGACACTTGCAGGAGAACTATTGGAGAGAGGAGAAGGTGATTACAATGGTTTAATATTCTTACTCACTGCAAGACTAGGTCTACACAGCAATGTCCAAAATCTGATGCGCCGCACCACCATTTTTTTTGCACATTTTTTGCATAAAAACTAGCGGTGCACATTGAGGCTGCGGGTATATACAACATGTTCTATATTCTGCAGGACGGTTTTAATTTTTGGAAACCCTCTGTGAAAAAGGGTACAGGGTAATTTAGTGTGTAAGCTGTGTGAACATGGGCACACTCACACCTCAGCAGGGTTTTTGCCCTGGCTATTAATTTGTATGGGTGTTTCAGAAAGAAAACAGTGTTGGAAAACCCGCGGCCAAAACCGTCATGTGAAAGAGGCCTTAGGGCTTGTTCACACGATGTTTTTGGACGAGGTTTTCGCAGCATTTCCTCGCCCAAAACCTCGTCCAAAACGCCTCCAAAACGCCCCCAGTTCATTTAATTGATTCCTATGTAAAACCTCGTTGTAGTTCACACACACGACGAGGTTTTTACATGCTTCTTTGGAAGCAATGAAAAAGAAGTGTCATGTCAATTCTTGAAGCGTATTGTATGCATGGTTTTTGGCGCAGCTTTTAGCGCGGTTTTGGCGCGGTTTTTGCCAGGGTTTTTGTACTGGCTATTCATTTGTATGGGTGAAAACCTCGTCGAAAACCTGATCCAAAACCTGATCAAAGCCTCGTCTAAAACCTAGTCTGAAGAAGCGTGTTTCGGGCGGGGTTTTGATGTAGTTTGGACGAGGTTTCGGGCGAGGAAACGCTCCGAAAACCTTGTCCAAAACCTCGTCCAAAAACGCCGTGTGAACATGCCCTTAGACGACGAAAATTCAGCATCCAAATCACCTGTGTCAACATACTAAGGGTACGTCCAAATGGCACTGGTATGCAGACGGATTGGTCGCTATGGGCTCTGATTAGTTGCTATGGGTTCTGGTTGCTATGGGCTCTGATTGGTTACTATGAGCTCTGATTGGTTACTGTGGACTCTTGTTGCCATGAGTTCTGATTGGTTGCTATGGGCTCTGATTGGTTACTATGAGCTCTTATTGGTTACTATGGACTTTGGTTGCTATGAGCTCTGATTGGATGCTATGAGCTCTGGTTGGTTTCTATGAGCTCTGATTGGTTGCTATGGGCGTTGATTGGTTGCTATGGGCTCTGAATGGTTGCTATGAGCCCCGATGTTGCAGGGCTTGATTGGTGGCTATGACCTGAGGTTACTATGAGCTCTGATTGTGCTATGGTCTGATGGTTTTATGAGCTCGGATTGGTTGCTATGAGCTCTGATTGGTTGTCATGAGCGCTGTTTGTTTGCTATGGCTCTGATTGGTTGCTATGGGCTCTGATTGGTTGCTATGAGCTCTGAATGGTTGCTATGAGCTCTGATTGGTTTCTATGGGCTCTGATTGTTTAATATGGGCTTTGATTGGTTGCTATTGGCTCTGTTGCTATGGGCTCTGATTGGTTGCTATAGGCTCTGATTGGTTGCTATGGGCTCTGATTGGTTGCTATGAGTTCTGATTGGTTGCTAAGGGCTCTGATTGGTTGCTGTGAACTCTGATTGGTTGCTTTATGCAACAAGGACAGTCTTACTGCTAGACCGTTTTAATACATACGGCCCATAGTGTCTTTTTAACAGATAAAATTCCCAATTTTTTTTTCCTCAATTACGAGTCAAGATGCAGGTAAAAAAAAAAGTGACAATAAGGTTCCATTTATTTAAATAGGAATAAGCTCACATCAGACACACTGCTGTTTTGTTGGGCACCCTTTGGCATGTTAGGCTGCAAAAAAAGCACAGCAGTGTGCATGGTTCACTTATTTCCATTATAGTCATTGAGACGCTAATGTCACGTTTAGATCAAATACAAAGAAGTTCTCTGTAATAAGAAAAAACACATGAAAAATAAGCAGTAAAAAACCAACAAACCAAAAAACCGCATCAAAGGAAGAAAACAGATTCTGATGCTGTTTTCGGAGCATATCCTTATAAAAAAAATAAAAAAAACCCCAAAAACCCCCCCCCCCCCCCCCGTTTTTCTGAGCGTTTTACGCGCTTCATTGGACGCTGTTTTGGGTGCTGAAAAAGAAGAAGCGTCATGTCAACTCTTGGAAGCATTTTCAACGCTGAAAATCCCCATAGGAATCAATGGAGAGCTTCAAAATCGCGTCTAAAACCTTGGCGTTATTTTGACGCGATATTCGGTCCTATCTATTAATTTGTATGGGTGTTTCAGAAAGAAAACGGTGTTGGGAAAACCACGTCCTAGTCCTCGTTGAAACCTGATCAAATCCTTGTCCGAAAAGTGCTGCATTGCGGCGCTTTTCAGACGAGGTTTTGACACTGATTTTGTGATTGAAAATTCAGCCGTGTGAAAATACCCTTAGGGCATGTCCCCACGGCACGGTTTTTCAGCTGGTTCTCGGTCTTGAAAACCAGCTGAAAAACATTACACGGACCTTTATGGAAAATCCGTGCAGCAGTCCCCACTGCATGGATTTTCCGCCCAGCGGTTTTTCAGACCGACGGCGGTCCGAAAAACATAGAACGTGCTTATTCTTCCGACCGGTTTTCGGACGGAATATGAACATGCCTAAGTCAAGGGGGAGGGTTTTTCTCCGCAAACCGCACAGAAAAGCCGTCCCCCGGCGGCCGTGTGCACGGCACGAAAACAGGACAAAAAACGGTCGGATAAACCGACCGGTATTTGTCCTGTGCCGTGTGAACGACCGCTTAGGGCTTGCCCCACGGCAAGGGTTATTGGTCAGTTTTTCAGACGGTTTGCGGTTTTTAGAGACTGTCTGGATAGAAAATCCGTTCAGCATTCCCCACTGCACGGATTTTCCGGCGGACGGTGTTTGAAACCGACGGCGTAACGAAAAACTTAGAACATGTTCATGGATGGCTGAAATCCGCAAACCATGGACAAAAGCCGTCCCACTGCATGCCCAAAAAAATGAAAAACCGGTCGGAAAATCCGTTCACACGGGTGCGTTCACACGGCAAAGACCAAACACTGGTTGGAATTTCGACCGGTATTTGGTCTGTTTTTGGCACGCAGGGGGTCGGCTTTTGTCCGCGGTTTGTGGATGCAAGCCGTCCCCCTTCGCACCCACGTGTTCATCTTCTGTCCGAAGATGGAAGAATGAACATGTTCTAAGTTTTTCGGTGTCAAAAACCGTCCAGCGGAAAATCCATGCACTGCTGCACGGATTTTCTATTCAAATCATTGTAAAAGGTTGACCGTCGGTTTTCAAATCCGAAAACCATCAGTAAATCTGACTGAGAATCTGTGCCGTGGGGACGGGCCATAACTCTGGGAAGTTTTGATTTTTTTTGTGCATTTTCACGCATAACCGCAACAAAAAAATCCCCTTTATTTTGTGTGTCAAAAAATTGTGAGCCCAAATGTCGCTTTTAATGCTGCTCTGTGCACCTGACGCGTTTTTACCCATTTAATACACTATTTCGTGCGTCAAAAATTCCATTGTGACGCTCAAAACGCGCCGCCGTGCGCCTGACTTCCTTTTACCCATTTAATTCAATACAACCCTGTTCCTTTATTTCCTGTGCGCATTTTGACGCTTAACCGCAAAAAAATTGTGAATTTTGCGCCTCAAAAACCACTGTGCGAACCCGACCTAAAACAGGGACCTGGGCGAAAACACAGTTTATTGATGTTCAAGTGAGGTGAATATAACACTGGAGGGGGCTGCAGACACTTCCCTTCCCTAAATTTCTCCTCAGCCCTGCTTCCCTATGTGACAGGACCAGGAATGAGGTAATAATGGTGACTGGGAAACAGGTTCGGTGTGTTTTTTTTTTTTTTCCCCAACCAACAGCCAGGGCACGCGCCCGTGGCGGGAAGAGCGCGCGCATGCGCTCGCCCCCCGGCAGCGCGCCCGGCCGGGAGGCTGCGTACGTGCGTGCGTACGCGCCGCCGTCACCGCCGCACGCTTCTCCCTCTCCTCCCCTTCCTCATCCTCCTCTGCCGTCATGACGCACGGACGCAGGAGGCGCGCACGTCCAGGCTGCTCACTCTCGCTGCCTCACACACAGCGCACTCACCAGCAGGAGCTCGCCGGGGCATGGCTGCCGGCCCGCAGCGCTCGCTTTGTTTTCGTCTCCTTCTTCCTCAGTCGTCGCTGTTGTCGCCGACGCTGGAAGCTTGATGGGTGGCGCTGGAGCGGAAGAAGACGAGGGCCCGGCGCACTATCCCGGGAAGAGAGCCGGCTTGTTTCCAGGGAGAGGTGAGTGTGACGGGAGCCGAGGGGGGTCATCGCGCTGGGAGGAAACTTCGCAGAGGCGAAGCGCTGGAGGCCGCGGAGTGCGGAGCTGGGCTCTGGAGCACAGGCCTCGGCTCTGTAGTAGGTGCTGTCCCTTCCTGGGGCCCTTCTGGTGTCAGTGCCAGTCCCCTGTATCTGCTGTGATGCATCCCTGTATAAACCTCCTGCTGTGCAGAGCGCGGCGTCACTTGTGGTGTCTGCGGTGTTCTGGTCCGTGCGCGGCGTCACTTGTTGTGGTGTCTGCGGTGTTCTGGTCCGTGCGCGGCGTCACTTGTTGTGGTGTCTGCGGTGTTCTGGTCCGTGCGCGGCGTCACTTGTTGTGGTGTTCTGGTCCGTGCGCGGCGTCACTTGTTGTGGTGTCTGCGGTGTTCTGGTCCGTGCGCGGCGTCACTTGTTGTGCTCTCTGCGGTGTTCTGGTCCGTGCGCGGCGTCACTTGTTGTGGTGTCTGCGGTGTTCTGGTCCGTGCGCGGCGTCACTTGTTGTGCTCTCTGTGGTGTTCTGGTCCGTGCGCGGCGTCACTTGTTGTGGTGTCTGCGGTGTTCTGGTCCGTGCGCGGCGTCACTTGTTGTGGTGTCTGCGGTGTTGTGGTCCGTGCGCGCGTCACTTAGTGGTTTTGTGGTGTCGCGGTGTGTTTGGTCCCGTGCGCGGCGTTCATTGTTGTGTGTCTGCGGTGTTCTTCGGTCATTGCGCGGCGTCACTTGTTGTTCTCTCTGCCGGTGTTTCTGGTACACGTGCGCGGCGTCACTTGTTGCTCGGTTCTCTGCGGTGTTTCTGGTCCAGTGAGCGGGCGTCACTTGTTGTGGTGTCTGCGGTGTTCTGGTACGTGCGCGGCGTCACTTGTTGTAGGTCTCTGCGGTTGTTCTGGTCGTGCGGGCTGTCACTTGTTGTGGTTGTTCTGCGGGTGTTCTGGTCCGTGCGGACGGTTCACTTGTCTCGCTGTGGTGTCTGGGGTGTTATGGTCCGTGCGCGGCGTCAGTTGTTGTGGTGTCTGTTGTGTTCTGGTACGTGCCGGTCGCAATTGGTGTGGTTCTGTTGCACCGGTGTTCTGGCCCGTGCGCGGCGTCGCTTGTTGTGGTGTCTGCAGTGTTCTGGTAGGGCGCCGGCGGCAATTGTTGTGAGTGTCTGCGGTGTTCTGGTCCGTGCGCGGCGTCACTTGTTGTGGTCTCTGTGGTGTTCTGGTTCGTGCGCGGCGTCACTTGTTGTGCTCTCTGCGGTGTCTTGGTCCGTGCGCGGCGTCGCTTGTGTGCTCTTTCGGTGGTTTTGTTCTGGTCCGTCGCGGCGGCTGTCACTTGTTGTGGTAATGTACTGCGGTGGTGCTGGTCCGGGTGCGCCCCACCACCGGCGTTCACTTGTTGTGCTCTCTGACGGGGTTCTGGTCCGTGCGCCGGTGCAGTCACTTGTAGTAGGTGTCTGCGGTGTTTGGTCCGTGCGCGACGGCAGTCACTTGTTGTGCTCTCTGCAGGTGTGCTGGTGCCGTGCGCGGGTCTCTTGTGTTTTGGTCTCTGGGTTTGTTCGGGTTCAGTGCGCGGCGTCAATTGTTGTGCTCTAATGCGGTGTCTGGTCAGTGCGCGGCAGTCGCTTGTTGTTGGTGTAGGCCGGTGTGGTTTATTGGGTCTGTGCAGCGGCGTCACTTGTTGTGCATCTATGCGGTATTTGTTACTGGTCCAGTGCGCTAGCCCCCACCGGCGTCACTTTGTTGTGGTAGTCTGCACGGCCTCAAGTGCAGGTCCGGTGCGCGGCGTCACTTGTTGTTGGTGTCTTACTCTGCCGGTGTGTATGGTCAGTGCGCGGCGTTCACTTGTTGTGGTGTTGTCTGCGGTGTTGCGTAATAGGTGCGACGGCGTCGCTTGTTTGTGGCTTGTCTGCGGTGTTCGGTCCGTGCGCGGCGCTCCGCTTGTTTGTGGTGTCTGCGGTGTTCTTGAGTCCAGTTGTGCGCGGGACTGTCGCTGTTTTGTGTCTGCGGTGTTCTGGTTCCATAGATGCGCGGCGCGCTTGTTGTGGTGTCTCGCGGTTTTCTAGGTCCACGTGCGCCGGCGTCGCTTGTTGTGCGTGTATTGCGGTGTTCTGGTCCGTGCGCGGCGTCGCTTGTTGTGGTGTCTGCGGTGTGTTCTTAGGTCCATTGTGCTCCGCAGGGTGTTCACTTGTTGTGGTGTCTGCGGTGGTTTGGGTCCTGTGCGTCATGGCAGTCACTTGTTGTGGTTATGCGGTGTTTCTGGATCCTAGTTGCGCTGGCGTCGCATTGTTGTGGTGTCTGATCGATGTTCTGGGTACGTGGGGCGTCACTTGTTGTGCTCTCTGCGGTGTCTTGGTCCGTGCGCGGCGTCACTTGTTGTGGTCTCGGCGGTGTTATGGTCCTCTTGTGCGCCGGCAGTCACTTGTTGTGGTCTCTGCGGTTGTTGGTTCTGGTCGGTGCGCGGCGTCACTTTGTTGTGGTGTCTGCGTGGTTCTGGTCCGTGCGCACGGCGTCAACTTGTTGTGGCCTCTCTGCTGATCGGTGTTCTGGTCAACAGTGAGCGGACGTCACTTGTTCGTGGTCTTGTCTGCGGTGTTCTGGTCAGTGCGCGGCGTCACTTGTTGTGGTGTCTGCGGTGTTATGGTCGTGAGACGGCAGGTCACTTGTTGTGCTCTATTCGGTCTTCTGGTCCGTTGCGCAGGCGTCGCTTGGTGTGGTGTCTGCGCTGTTATCGGTCCGTGCGCGGCGTCGATTGTTGTTAGGTGGCTGAAGATGTTCTGGTCAGTGCCGGCGGCGTCGCTTATTGTGGGTGTCTGCGGTGTTTGGTCTGTGAGCGGAGTCGCATGTTGTGGTGTCCTGGGTGTTCTGGTCCAGTGCGGCTTGGCGACTGCCGTCACTTGTTGTGGGTCTCTGCTCGGTGTTCTGGTCCGTGCGCGGCGTCACTTGTTGTGGTGTTCTGGTCCGTGCGCGGCGTCACTTGTTGTGGTGTTCTGGTCCGTGCGCGGCGTCACTTGTTGTGGTGTTCTGGTCCGTGCGCGGCGTCGCTTGTTGTGGTGTCTGCGGTGTTTGGTCCCACGTTGCCGCGGCGTCACTTGTTTTGGTCTACTGCGAAATTTTGTTATGGTACGTGCGCGGGCGTGACTTGTTGTGGTCTCTGCGGTGTTCTGGTCCGTGCGCGGCGTCACTTGTTGTGTCTGCGGTGTTCTGGTACAGTGCGCGGGCGTTCATTGTTGTTGGTGTCTGACGGTTGTTCTGGTCGTGCGCGGCGGTCACTTTGTTGTGGTGTCTGGTTTGTTCTGGTCCGTGCGCGGCTGTCACTTGTTGTCTGCTCTCTGCGGTGTTCTGGTTGGCGCCGGCGTCACGTAGTTGGTGGTGTCTGTGGTGTTTCTGGTAAGTGCGCTGGCCGTCACTTGTTGTGGGTGTCTGACGGTGTTTGCGTCGTGCGAGGCTAGTAAAATTGTTGATGCTCTCTGCGAGATCTGTGACTGCTCGTTGTCGCGGCGGCACTTGTTAGTGCTCTGCGGTGTTTGGTCCTTGCGCGAGCGAACTTTGTTGTGGTGGCTGCGGTTGTTCTGGTCCGTGCGCGGCGTCAAATTGTTGTGGTCTCTGGGTTGTTGCTGGTTACCGTGCGCGGGTCACTTGGTTGTGCCTATTGCGGTGTTCTGGTCTGATGCAGCGTGCGCAGGCGTCAACTTGTTGTTCGTCTGCGGTGTTCTGGTCAGTGCGCATAGGCGTCACTTGTTGTGGTTGTCTGCGGTGTTTGGTCAGGTATGCGCGGCGTCACTTGTTGTGTGTCTGCGCTGTTCTCGGTCCTGCGTGCGCGGGGTCACTTGTTGTGGTCTCTGCACGGTGGTTCTGGTCCGTGCAGCGGCCGTCACTTGTGTGCTCTCTGCGGTGTTATTGGTCTGTGCGCGGGCGTCACATGTCTGTGTCTGCGGGGTTCTGGTCCTTCGTGCGCGGCGTCACTTGTTGTAGGTGTGTGTGCGGTGTCATGGTCCAGAGTGCGCTCGGCGTCACTGGTTGTGGTCTCTCTGCGGTGTGATGGGTCCTAGTGCGCGGCGTAACCTGGTTGTGGTCTCTGCGGTTGCTGGTCCGTGCGCGGCGTCGCTTGTTGTGCTCTCTGCGGTTGTATTCTGGTCCGTGCGCGGCGGTCACTTGTTCTGGTATCTCTCTGCGGTGTTCTGGTCCGTTCGCGGCGTCACTTGTTGTTGGTCTCTGCGGTGTGCTGGTCATCGTAGCGCGGCGTAACTTGTTGTGGTTCTGCGGTCTGGCTGGTCCGTGCGCGGCGTACATGTTGTGGTCTCTGCGGGTTGTGCTGGTCCGCGTGCGCGGCCGTCTCTTGTTGTGCTTCTGCGGTGTGCTGGTCCGTGCGCGGCGTACACTGTGTTGTGGTGTCTGCGTAGGTGTTTTGGTCGTGGCGCGGCGTCACTTGTTGTGGTGTCTGCAGGTGTCTTGGGTGTCACTGTGCGCCTGGCGTTTTTTTTTCATTGTTGTGGTTGGTGTTGCTCGGTGTTTGGTCGTGCGTCACTGGCATGCCTGGCGTACTTGTTGTGGGGTGTCTGTGGTGTTTCTGTGGTCCCCAGTGCGTCAGCGTCGCTTGTTGTGGTCTCTGCGATGTTTTGGTCCGTGCGCCGGAGTCAATTGTTTGTTGGTGTTGCGTATGTTCTGGTCCGTGCGCGGCAAGTCAAGTGTTGTCGCTCTTGCGGTGTTCTGGAGTCCGTGGCGGCTGTCACTTGTTGTGGTGGTCTGTGGTGTTCTCGTCCGTGCGCGGCCAATTGTTGTGGTGTTTGCGGTGTTATGGTCCGGTGCGCGGCGTCACTTGTATCTCGGCGGTGTTATGGTCCGTGCGCGGCGTCACTTGTTGTGGTTGTCGTGTGTGATCTGGTCCTGTGCGACGGCATCACTTGTTGTGGTGTTTGCGGTTGTTCTGGGACGTGCGCGGTCGTGTCAATTGTACTCTCTGCGGGTTTTCTGTAGCTGTTCCCGTGGCGGGGGTCACTTGTTGTGGTGTCTGCGCTGTTCGGGTCCGTGCGCCGGGTCACTGGTTGTGGTGTCTGCGGTGTTCTGGTCCGTGCGCGGCGTCTCTTGTTGTGGTGTCTGCGGTGTTCTGGGTCCCGTGCGCGGGGTCAATTGTTTGTGGTGTCTTGGTGTCTGGTAGTGCGCAGGTGTCATTGTTGTGGTGTATGCGGGGTTTGGTCCGTGCGCGGCGTCATTGTTGTGCTCTCTGGGTGTGATGTTCTGGTCCGTGCGCCGGCGTTCACTTGTTTGTGGTGTCTGCGGTGTTATGGTACCCGTGCGCGGCGTCACTTGTTGGGTGGTTGTCTGTGGTGTTCTGGTAACTTGTGCGCGGCTGTCACTTGTTGTGCTCTCTGGGTGTCTTGGTCTCGTGCGTAGGTGGTCACTTGGTTGTGGTGTCTTCGGTGTCTGGTCCGTGCGCGGCGTCACTTGTTGTGGTGTTTCCTGCAAAGGTGTTTCTGGTCCGTGCGCGGCGTCACTTGTTGTGGTGTCTGCGGGGTTCTGGTTCGCCTGTGCGCGGCGTCCATGGTTGTGCTCTCTTGCGGGTGTTCTGGTCTGTGCGCGGGGCGTCTACTTGTTGTTGCTCTTCCTGCCGGGTGTTTGTTCTGGTCCAAGCGTGCGCGGCG
This sequence comes from Phyllomedusa bahiana, assembly GCA_025379985.1. Lineage (NCBI taxonomy): Eukaryota > Metazoa > Chordata > Amphibia > Anura > Hylidae > Phyllomedusa > Phyllomedusa bahiana. The sequence continues at coordinate 3,460 of JAODAL010019529.1, read as the reverse complement.
TCACTTGTTGTGCTACTCTTGCGGTGAGGGTTCTAGGTCCGTGCGCGGCCGGTCATGGTTGTGCTCTCGGCGGTGTTGCTGGTCCGTGCGCGGCGTCACTTATTGTGGTGTCTGCGGTGTTCTGGTCGGCGTGCGCTCGGCGTCACTTGTTGTGGTGTCTGCGGCGTCACTTGTTGTGGTGTCTGCGGTGTTCTGGTCCGTGCGCGGCGTCACTTGTTGTGGTGTCTGCGGTGTTCTGGTCCGTGCGCGGCGTCACTTGTTGTGGTGTCTGCGGTGTTCTGGTCCGTGCGCGGCGTCACTTGTTGTGCTCTCTGCGGTGTTCTGGTCCGTGCGCGGCGTCACTTGTTGTGGTGTCTGCGGTGCTGGTCCGTGCGCGGCGTCACTTGTTGTGCTCTCTGCGGTGTTCTGGTCCGTGCGCGGCGTCACTTGTTGTGCTCTCTGCGGTGTTCTGGTCCGTGCGCGGCGTCACTTGTTGTGCTCTCTGCGGTGTTCTGGTCCGTGCGCGGCGTCACTTGTTGTGGTGTCTTTTTTTGCGGTTCCTTTTTTTTTGTTACTGGGTCCCGTGCGCGGCGGTCACTTGTGGGTGTCGACATGGTGTTCTGGTGCCGTGCGCGGCGTCACTTTGTTGTGCTCTTGCGGTGTTATGGTCCGTGCGCGGCGTCAAGTATTGTGGTGTCTGCGCGGTTGTGCTGGTCAGTGCGCGGGCGTCACTTGTTGTGGTGTCTTACGGTGAGTTGTTCTGGTCCGTGCGCTGCGTCACTTGTTGTGCTCTCTGTGGTGTTCTCGGTCCATCGTGCGCGGCCGTCACTTGTTGTGCTCTCTGTGGTGTTCTGGTTCCGTGCGCGGCTGTCACTCTTTGTTGTGCTCTTTGTGGTTTTCTGGTCCTCGTGCGCTGGCGTCACTTGTTGTGGTGTCTGTCGGTTTTCTGGTACCGTGCGCGGCGTTCACTTGTTGTGCTCTCTGCGGTGTTCTGGTCTGTGCGCGGCGTCACTTGTTGTGGTGCTGCGGTTTGTTTCTGGTATTGTGCGGCAGTCTACTTGTTGTGCTATCTGCGGAGTTCTGGTGTCCCGTGGGGCGTCACTTGTATGTGCTCTCTGCGGTGTTCTGGTCCCGTGCGCGGGGCGTCACTTGTTCGTGCTCTCTGTGGGTTCTGGTTCCTGGTGCGCGGCGTCCAACTTGTTGTGCTCTCTGTGGTTGTTCGGTCGGTGCGCGCGTCACTTGTTGGTGGTGTTCTGTTTGCTGGTCCCGTGAGAGGCGTCACTTGTTGTGGTTGTCTGCGGTGTTTATGGTCTCGTGCGCGGCGTCATTGTTGTGGTGTTGCGGTGTTCTGTAGCCGTGGGAGCGGCGTCACTTGTTGTGGTGTCTGCGGTGTTCTGGTCCGTGGGCGCGCGTCAATTGTTGTGACTCTCTGCGGTGTTCTGGTCCAGTGAGCGGATCACTTGTTGTGGTGTCTGCGGTGTGCTGGTCCGTGCGCGGCGTCACTTGTTGTGGTGTCTGCGGTGTTCTGGTCCGTGCGCGGCGTCACTTGTTGTGGTGTCTGCGGTGTTCTGGTCCGTGCGCGGCGTCACTTGTTGTGCTCTCTGCGCTGTTCTGGTCCGTGCACGGCGTCATACTTGTTGTGGTCTCTAGCGGTGTTCTGGTCACTGTGCGCGGCGTCACTTGTTGTGGTGGTCTTGCGGTGTGCTCGCGTCCAATGTGCGCGGCGTCACTTGTTGTGGTGTCTGAGGTGTTTATGGTCAAAGTGCGCGCGTCGCTTGTTGTGGGTGTCTGCGGACGGTGTTTCTGGTCCAAGTGCGCGGGCGTCGTTGTTTGTGGTGTCTGCCGGTGTTCTGGTCCTGTGAGACGGCGTCGCTTGTTGTGGTGTTGCGGTGTGTGTTCTGCAGTCGTGCGCGGCGTCGCTTGTTGTGGTGTCTGCTTTGTTCGTGTGGTTGCGAGTCGTGTGGTGTTGTGCTCTCTGCGGTGTTCTGGTCCGTGCGCGGCGTCGCTTGTTGTGTGTCTGACGTGTTCTGGTCCGTGCGCGGCGTCACACTTGTTGTGCTTCCTTCTGCGGAGTCTTGGTACGTGCGCGGCGTCACTTGTTGTGGTCTCTGCGGTGTTCTGGTCCGTGCGCGGCGTCACTTGTTGTGGTCTCAGCGGTGTTCTGCTCCGTTCGCGGCGTCACTTGTTGTGGTGTTGCGGTGTTTCTGGTCTGTGCGCGCGTCACGTGTTGTGGGGGATGTGCTCTCTGCGGACTGTTATGGGCCAGTGCGCGTGGCGTGCACTTGTTGTGGTGGTCTGCGCGTTTGTTCTGGTCCGTTGCGCGGGACGGTTGCTGGGAGTCACTTGTTGTGGTGTCTGCGGTGTTCTGGTTCCGTGCGCTGGCGGCACTTGTTGTGCTCTCTGCGGTGTTCTGGTCCGTGCGCGGCGCGTTGTTGTGGTGTCTGCGCTGTCTATGGTCCGTGGGGCCTAAGGGGGTGTATGCTGGCCGTCCTTGTTTGTGGTGTCTGCGGTTGTTCTGGTCCCTGTTGCGCTGGTGGGCGTTCACTTGTTGTGGTGTTTTGTCTTTCCGTGCGCGGCGTCATTGTTGGTGGTGTCTGTGGTGTTCTGGTAAAGGTAGTGCGATCGGCGTCACTTGTTGTGGTGTCTGCGCTGTTCTGGTCCGTGCGCGGCGTCACTTGTTGTGGTGTCTGCGGTGTTCTGGTCACTTGTTGTGCTCTCTGCGGTGTTCTGGTCTGTGCGCGGCGTCATTGGTGTGGTTGTCTGCGTGTGTTCTGGTCCTTGCGCGGCGTCACTTGTTGTGTGTCTGCGGGTGTTTTCTGGTGCCGTGCGCCGGCGTCATTGTTGTGCTCTCTGCGGTGTTTGTGTCCGTGCGCGCGTCGCCTTGTTGTGGTGTATGCGCTGTTATGGTGCGGTGCGCGGCCGTCGCTTGTTGTGGTGTTGCGCTGTTCTGGTCCGTGCGACAGGCTGTCGCTTGTTGTGGTTGCTGTAGCGGTGTTCTCGGTCCTGTGAGCGGCGTCGCTTGTTGTGGTGTATGCGGTGTTCTGGTACGTGGCACGGCGTCCACTTGTTGTGGTTCTCTGCGGTGTTCTGGTCCGTGCGCGGCGTCACCTTGTTGTGGTGTTCTGGTCCGTGCGCGGCGTAACTTGTTGTGGTGTCTGGTACGTGTGCGCGGGCGTCACTTGTTGATGGTGTTCTGGTCCCGTGCGCGGCGTCACTTGTTGTTGGTGTCTGTGGTGTTCTTGTCCGTGCGCACCGCAGTACTTGTTTTGGTCTCTGCGATGTTCTGGTCTTGTGCGCGGCGTCACTTGTTGTGGTGTCTGCGGGTTTTCTGGCCTCTGTTGCGCGGCGTCACTTGTTGCGGTGTATGCCGGTTTTGTTTTGGGGGGTTCTAGGTCCGTGAGCGGCGTCCACTTGTTGTGGTGTGTCTGCGGGTGTTTCTGGTCGCGTGCGCGGCGACATTGTTGTGCTCTCTGCGGTGTTC